>VSMD01079549.1:0-98370 GCA_008750895.1 Mirza zaza | reverse complement strand
AAACTTGTCAAAATAAAAGGTTGGGTGTGGGGAAAGGAACACACTAAGAAAACTTATATTTACTGAGACCCTACTAAGTAAACAAGCACTGGGCTAGATAATTTATATACATTTTCTCAATTCTTAAAACAACGCCGCAAAAGTATTACTCGCACTATCCATATGACTAAAGAGCACACCACTAGTGAAAGAATTGGTATTCCTCTCCTTCTGTCTAACTCCAGTGACTAAGATCTGTTGATTAAACTTCACTGCCTATAAGAAAATTACTGATTTTTAGTTTGGTTCATCCAGCAAGCTTTTCTGAGCAGGTTAACCTAACTCCAAAAACAGACATTAGCCTACATGTGAAAGCAATTTCCTAATATGTTTATATCACCATGTTTAAATAACTAAATATTTTTCAAAATTCTACCCAAATGCCCCCAAGTTCTCCCTCTCTGCTTCATATATCTTTGAGTATTTGCCTCACAGGAAAAAAAAGAAAAAAGAATGCTTTCCTTAACACTGTTATAAAGAGACTGATAGAAGCACAAGCTGGGTAGGAACTTATCAGTCCAGGATGATGGTCACCTTTGGGGGAAAACAGTGCATAGTGATTGGGAAGAGCTACAAAGGAGATTTCCTGGGTGCTGATAATGTTCCATTTCTTGTCTTTGGTGATAGATATAGGGGTATGCTCTTCTTTTGATAATTCATTGAACTATTCACATATGATTTGTGCATGCTCCTACACATGTTATACTTCATTTAAAAAAGTTTTTAAAGTTAAATAGTCTATGGTTAATTTGAATTATTAAAAGTCAACTAGTCCAAGGTTAAGTAAATTATAGTATGTCTACTCAATAGAATATTATGGAGTCATAAAAAAATAATGGGAGACTACTTTGTATACTCATAGGAGATTATCTCCAAGATACACTGTTAAATAAGAACACTATGATATAGACACAGAACATTATATATGGCAGGTTACCATTTTTTTAAAAAGGCAGGGATTAAATAAATGCTTAGTTGTTTGATATGATGGTATACATCTGGAAGTACACTGTATATCCTTTTAACCTTTTGAATTTTGTACCATGTAAATTTCCTAATAAAAAATAAAAGAGATTTAAATAATGGACAAATGCATCCTTTTTTGAGACTCTTTCAATTGTGCTGATGATATTTTACTAAACCCAGTGTGTTTAGTAAAACTACACTATAATTCATGCACCTGTTGTTCCCTTTCCATTCTCAAAATCACTAATCAAGCTCGGTTCTCAATGATAAAGCAGAAAGACCAGGGTTTGGAGACAGTATTAAGTTCAATCCAAACTCTCTCTCACGGTGCAGCTCTAAACATGCTTCCTCTCTGACCCTCAATTTCTAACACAGGGGTAATAAAATCAATCTCATAGGTTTTTGTGAGAAGAAACTAAATGGATTTGACTATTTCAAAGTGTAAAACTTTTAAAGTCAAGTTACGAAGACGTCTGCAACATGTAAAATCATGTACTAAGACATAAGACAACAGTCTTGAAATGAATGGAAAGACAGAAAGTCTTAGCAAAGACTTTTGCTAAGTATAAAAAAAGCACCAAATAAAAATTTTAAAACTGAAAAATATAATAATCGAATAACAAGTCGACTGGATGGACTCAAAAAATGGGGATGACAGAGGAAAGAGTGAACTTAAAGAGAGATCAACAAAAATTATCCAGTATGAAAAAAGAGGGGGGAAAAGTTTGAAAAAAATTAACACAGCTTCGGGGACCTCTGAGATAATACTAAAAGGTCTAACATTCATCAGAGTCCCTGAAAAATAGAAGAAAAATAGGAGAAAGAATGTGGTATGGAAAAAAATATTTGAATAAATAATAATTGAAAACTTTCTAATTTTGGAAAAAGGTATAAAACATATAGACTCAAGAAGCTTACCAAATGGCAAATAGGATAAGCTCAAGGAAACTCACACCCAAAGACTGATGAACACTTAAGAGCTAAAAAAAATTCAAAAGCAGCCTGACAAAAACTGAAACATTACATATGAGGGAATGAACAGTGATTCAAACGATAGCAGATTTCTTAATCAAAACCACAGAAGCGGCTGGGTGCAGTGGTTCATGCCTGTAACCCTAGTACTCTGGGAGCCTGAGGCAGGAAGATGGCTTGAGCCTAGGAGTTCAACACCAGCCTGACCAAGAGTGAGACCTCGTCTCTACTAAAAACAGAAAAAATTAGCCAGGTGTGGTGGCACACACCTATAGTCTCAGCTACTTGGGAGACTCAGGCAGGAAGATCACTGGAGCCCAAGAGTCTCAGGCTGTGGTAAGCTATGATGATGCCACTACATTCTAGCCTGGGCAACAGAGCAAGACCCTGTCTCAAAAAAAAAAAAAAAAAATTGACTACTCCCCCGCTTAACATCAGGAATAAGAAAAGATACCTGCTCTCACAATTCCTATTCAACATTGTATTCAAAGCCCTGGACAGTGCAATAAGGCAAGAAAAATAATAATAAAAGACATTCACATAAGAAAGAAAGAAAAATATCCAAGGAATTTACAAAAAGCTTCTAATACTCATACGTAAATTTAGCAAGATCAACATAAAAATATCAATATATTTCAATATAATTAGCAGTGAACACTTGGAAACTGAAATTTTTTAAATACCATTTACAACAGCTCAAAAAATGAAATTTTCAAGTATAAATCTAATAAAATATGCACTATATGCTTAAAACTACAAATGCCAATGAAATCAAGAAGTTCTAAATAAGAGATTTACCAAACTCATCTATTGAAAGACTCAATATAATAAAGATGTCAATTCTCTGGAGTCATACTTTGAGGTGAAATTTCCTGAGCTCCTTCATATTTAACAAAATTCCAATTAAAATTCCACTAGGATTTTTTGTGAATATAGACAAACTGATTATAAAATTTATTTGGAATAGTAGAGGAACTAGATGAGTCAAAACAATTTTGATAAAGAAGAATTCAATGAACAGAATACAAAAATAGACCTATACAAGTATGGCCAACTGATTTTTGACATAAGTGCAAAGGTAATTCAATGGAGAAAGGACAGTCTTCATTTTTCACAAATGGTGTTATAACAATTGAACGTCTATATACAAAAAATTAACCTCAACCTAAACCTCAAACTTTAAACAAGTTTACTAAAATTAAATCATAGATCTAAATGTTAAATGTAAAACTATATAACTTTTAGAAAAATACATATGAGAAAACCTTTGGAATCTAGAGCCAAGCAAAGAGTTCTCAAGACATAATACCAAAGGCATGAACCATAAAAGAAAAAAAAAAAATCAATAAATTGGACTTCATCAAAATTTAAAATTTGCTCTGAAAAATGCAGTGTTAAGAGAATGAAAGACAAGCCAAACACTGGCAGAAAATATCTGTAAATGTCCAACATATGCGCTGTATCCAGAATACAAAAATAACTTCCAAAAGTTAACTTTAGGAGAACCCAATTTTTCTTTTTTTTAATTGCATTTTTTTTATTTCAAAAAAAATTTAGAGACCAGCCTGAGCAAGAGCGAGACCCCATCTCTACTATAAATAGAAAGAAATTAATTGGCCAACTAATATATATAGAAAAAATTAGCCGCGCATGGTGGCACATGCCTGTAGTCCCAGCTACTTGGGAGGCTGAGGCAGCAGGATTGCTTGAGCCCAGGAGTTTGAGGTTGCTGTGAGCTAGGCTGACGCCATGGCACTCACTCTATCCTGGGCAATAAAGTGAGACTCTGTCTCAAAAAAAAAGAAAAATTTATAGGTACAAATGTTTTCTGTTATGTGGATGCATTGTTTCATGCTGAAGTCAGGATTTTCAGTGTACCCATCACCAGAATTGTGTACCTTGTACCCAATAGGTAGACTTTTATGCCTCATCCACCTCCTATCCTCCCCCCTTCTTAGGAACCAATTTTTCTTAAAAAAAAAAAAAAAAAAAAAAAAAAGGCAAAGGATTCAAACAGAAACTCATGGAGTGAAAGACTGAATAAAGATGTCAATTCTCTGGAGTCATATTTTGTGACACCAGCATCACAGTAGAAGATATACAGATAGATGGCAAATAAGCACAAGAAAAGATCTTCAAAGTCTTTAGCCATTAGGGAAATGCAAATTAAAACTACAATGACATACCACTACACACCAATTAGAATGGCTAGATTTTTCTTTAAAAATTAATACCAAATGCTGATGAGGATATGGAGCACATGGAATTCTCACACTCTGCTGATGAGAATGCAAAATGGCACAGACACTCAACAGTTTAGCAGTTTCTTGCAAAAAACCTACACTCAACTATGAGTCAACAATTCCACTCCTAGGTATTTATCCTAGAAAAATGAAAATCTATGTTCACACAAAAACCTGTACACAAATGTTTATTACAGCTTTATTAATAATCACCAAAGCCTGGAAAGAACCCAAAAGTCCTTCAAAGGGTGAACGGATAGACAGTGTAACACACGTGATGGAACAGTGCTCAGCAACTACTATACACACAACATGAATGACTTTTAAAGACATTATGCTGAGGAAAAGAAGCCAGTCTCAAAGATTACATACTGTATGATTCCATTTACATGATATTCTGGGAAGAACAAAATTATATGGATGGAGAACAGAGTAGTAATTGCCAGAGGTTTGGGGTGAAGAGACGATTTGACCACAAAGAGGCAACATAAGAGAATTTTGTGGTGTTACGGAACTGTTCTATATTCTGATTGTAGTGATGGTTACATGAGCCTATGAGCCTAAATACAGATGTTTAAAAAAACTATTATATAACCACATATATATCTTAATTAAAATAGTCATTACAAGGGAGTATACATTTGTCAAAATTCATGCAACACTTGAAATTGGTGGATATTATTTTATGTAAAATATATCTCAATAAAGTAAGGGCACAGTGGCTCACGCCTATAATTCTAGCACTCTGGGAGGCCGAGGTGGGAGGATCGCTTGAGATCAGGAGTTCGAGACGAGCCTGAGCAATAGCAAGACCCTGTCTCTACTAAAAATAAAAAAGTTAGCTGGCCTTCATGGCTCGTGCCTATAGTTCCAACTACTTGTGAGGCTAGGCAGGTGGATAACTTGAGCCCAGGTTTTGAGGTTGCAGTGAACAACAATGATGCCACTACACTCTACCCAGGGCAACAGAGCAAGACTCCATCTCAAAAAAAAAAAAAAAATTAACTAAAATGAAATATAGCAAAATATGAATAGCTACACTTGGATGCTAGTACATTCCTACACATATGCATTCATTGGGTATTTTTTCAGCATTTTTAAAAATAATTTTTAATAGCATATAGCATTTTTTTTATTTCAATAGATTTAAGGGTTACAAGTGTTTTTTGTTACATGGATGAATTGTATAATGCTGATGGGTTTTCTGTACCTGTCACCAGAATAGTGCACACTGTACTCAGTAGGTATACTTTCATCCCTCACCTCCTTCCCACTCTCTCCCTTTCTTAGTTTTCAATATCCATTACACCATCTTTTAATAAATGTAGCTTTATGACTGTATAAAAGAAAATAATAAGTATATTCTACATTAAGTATATTTTCAAACTGTCTACCCTTGGCCCTGTTGTTAACACTTAAGTTTTCAATTTCGTGGCTAACTAGAACAGCACAAGAAACAATTGGTAGGTTCATTAAAGCCTCCTTTTAAATGTTTTAAGGAAACAGCACATAAAACATTCATTCAAACAAAAAAGTCTACCCGCCAGATGCTTCCTATAAAGAGCAACCTTATTCTATTACTCAGCTACCAATAAAATATTTATGGAGGTCGCTTAGAATGCCCACATTGCACACAATGTTAAAATTCTTTAGTAAACACTTGAAAGAATATTTATCCTATTTATAGGTAAAGAAATTTTTTACAAAATATGAAGAAGGCAAATATGCTTTCAGAAGGTCATGGCAAACGCCAGACAGGCCCAAATAAATAAAATGAAATACAAGCACCACCTTTGCACAATGGCCAGTCCAGTTCTCTGCTTATTATCACTTCCCTCGCAAAGTTTTCTGTGATTGTCCCCACCAGGCTGGCCTGAGGACCCTTCTGAATGTTTGCACACACCCTCTACTTTATCACAGCGATGGTGACACTACTCTATACTAGCTGGCTGCCTGCCTTTCTACCTACGCCATTGTTAAGAGATGGGGAAACATACCTAACCTGCGCATTCTAGTCTGAAACACGAGACAATTATTGTTAGTAATACAAAATAGCTAACAGCTGGCTGGATAGATGGACAGATATATTTAAGAATTTCTTGAAGGCAGTGAGATGTAACGAGAGCCCCACAGGCTTCAGATTCAGACAGATCTGGTCCCTTGCTTAAACTCTCCATTGTTTTTTTTTTTCATCACTCTTAGACTAAAACTCTCTGCGGCAGCCACAAAGTGCTGTATGACCTGGCTCCTGCCTGCCTCTCCAGCCTTATCAGGTATCATTTTCTCCCGTGTCCAGCCTCACTTGCCTCTTTTCTGATCCTCAAATAAGACAAGCCCTTGTCTGCCTGCAAAGCTCTTCCCGCAGCACTTGCCAGGGTGGCTCCCTCTCATCCCTTCCTTCTTGGCTCAAATGTCACCACTCAGAGAGGCCCCTCCTCACCCCCAGATCTAATGGGGGCCCATCTCCATCTCTACCACCCCCAATCAAGTCACTCTCTAACACACAGCTCTTATTTTCTTGCTAAAGTTTTTCACAATCTTCATCCCATCTATTCACATGTTTATTATTTATTATCATGTTTATTATATGAATACAACTCACTTAATCTTTCGTGGCTATTTCCTCCCAGGCTTTTTATTTTTCATTTTTGTATTTTTTTTTCTTTTTACTTTTAGTTAGTATGCCTAAATCCTTCCAGGTTTTAGCACACAATATCTAGAACACAGCAGATGCTCAACCAACATTTATTAAATGAATGAATAAATGAATAAATATAATCCAGACTACCTTACTAGCTGTATGATCTTATTTAACTTTTTCTGTGTGCCTCAGTTCTTTTATTTATAAAAATGTGATTATAATAATACCTACGTCATAGGGCTTATATAAGGATTAAAAGAAATTAATTAGAATGTTTAGTATAGCGTCTAGCATATCATAAGAATTTAAAACATATTGATGCTTTTCTCATGTGTACTTTTCCCTTTATGAGAAACAAAAAAAGCTTGAGGTAGAAGAACAGAAAACAGCTTACGACACAGAGGAAATAAATACCTCAAAATAGAAAACCCTCCAAATGTAACTTAGAAACTTAATGCTCAGAAGTAAGCTAATACAAGGGCTGTGTTTGCCACATTCCAGCCCTCGGAACCCAAGTGTCATTATGGAACTGCAGCCATCTCAAATGGGAAACATCCCAACATGAGTACGGGGTGGTGCTTTCTGAACCTGGACAGGGGCCCCAGCTCAGCAGCAGGAAAGATTTTGTAGGAGCTGCTAGTCAGTCACTCCAGCTTCCTCCTATCCCCACTTCCTGTTAAAAGCCTTGCTTAGCCTAAAGTTCCATCTAAAGGAGAAGAAAAACAAAAACCGACAACATAAAGAATAAGGGCAACTCCAACCAGCCTCATCTGAAATCTAAGCAAGGTGCTTGAGTCTGGCTAGCAGCTTCAATGGCTCGCTGGAGCCTGGCCTCCAAAGATGAAGCTCGCCCTACAAGATCATCTTTCTACCAGGCAGCAAGGGCTAAGAACAAGGGCTCTGGGGTCGGCAGAAACAGACTAAATTCCCAATGCTGCTACTTGTGAGTCGTGTGACCTTGGGGAAATTATTTAACATCTTTGAGCCGCTGCTGGCTCATCTCTAAAATAAGGACAAAATCAATTACCTCACACGGGTGTCAGGACAACTAAATGAGCTAAAGTACCTGGCAGAGCGTGGCACTTAGCAAGCAGTAAACACAGATAGCTTTCAAAAGGAATCTGTTTCTCACTCAAGCCCTCGATAAGCACATCTTTGGGCCACCATCAATTTTTTATTCTCTTTGAAAGGACAAAAACTGTTAGACCTCACCCAAACACAACAAAAAGCATGAGTCCTTGCTGCCCAAAGTTCATCTCTAGTAAACATGTAAGATAATTCTGCCAACAGCAGCTAAGTGAGGTAATAAAATGAGGAGGACACTTCGGAATTCGTTTCTGATGCCAACACTCTCCCTGGTGTCTTCAAATCATCAAGAAAACTGTTACTAGGCAAGTATCTATTTATTAACAAACAATACTAGAGCAATAACAGAATTTCAAAACTGAACCCCAAACAACACTTGGAATATGACTACTAATGAAATCAAGCCTTTATATTTCCTTCAGCCTATGCTCATGAATGTTTTTTGCAGAATTATAACATAAGTAAATTTGTATATTCTATTGTTTTTGCTTAATATATCTTAAGAATTTTCCATGTTGTTGTGGAATTACACATAATTATCAGTTTAAATGACTGCACAAAATTCCACTAAATGGATTCAAAGTCAATCATTTAACCATTTCTCTACTGTGCATTTATAGATTTGGTGTGCTCTAGTGGAAAGTATACTGGCTTCACAATCAGAAAGACCAGGTTTGAATTTTGTCTTCTTTTAGTTTCTCAATCACACCAAGCTCACTGGCAAGTCATTTAATCTCTCCAACTTCAGCGTCCTCATCTGTGAAATACAATCAACACAAGCTTGTTGCAAGAAGTCAGATAAGAGATAACAAACATAAAATAGAATTTCTCTTCTTTCCAATTTTTCACAATTATACACAATGTGGCAACAAACACCTCTGTGAATGCAGCTTTTGCCTTTTCTACTGGGTGGCTTCCTTACGTTAAATTTCCCCAAAATGGATTACTGGGCTCAAGAGTAATTTTATTTTTAATGACTATCAAAATCTTTCCAAATGGCCTTCAAAAAGATTGTAAAAATTTACAATGCTCAGCCCACCATCTGGCCAGGTTTTTGGAGGGCATGGCCAGGAAGTGCAGAGGTACGGGAACTCAGAGGGTTCAATCCAGTAGACCATCCTACGGATGAATCCCTGTACTTAACACATCCCCACCAGCCATAAACTCTGCAAAGGCCCTTGGCGCCGTCATGCAGTATGTTGTGCAAAGAGCTACACAGACAGTGGCTGTGGCACTCACTCTGCCAGCTACAGTCGTGGTCCTCAACTACTTCCACTGAGTAGCACCCCACAAAGTTCTTGCTCTCCTGCCTCATTCTAAGCTCACCCTTGTCCCCCCATCTTAGCCTCGCCTTCCCTTCATCACTGCTTGCTCTCTTGAGACTCTGGCCCTGCACACCCCCACCTGCATTATGAGCGGTCTCCCTCTGGGTACACCGTCTCCAGCCACTTTATTAACAACAACCACAGCAGCTGCCCCGTTTGCTGAACACCGGGTAGACCAGGCACTGTGCTAGCATGTTATTTAATCCCCACCACAAGCCCATGAGATAAATATTATGTTTACCATTTTACAGACAAAGCAATCAAAACTTAGAGGTTTAGTATCTCACACAAGGTTACACGTTCATTCAAGCAACACATATTTATTAAGTGCCTACCATCTTATTAGGTTAGAGTTGAGCACTACACACAGAGAAGACACATGTTAAGTAAGTATACAAATAAAGACAAAATCTTGGTCCTAAGATTAATGGCAGGAAAGACAAGGTGCTGAGCACTTGCTAGAAGAGAATAATAAATTGGGGAAGGGAGTTAGGGACAGCCTCTCCTGCAAGGTCACATTAAAGCTGAGGCGTAAAGGTCCAGGGGCCTGCCATTCAACGACAGGGAGAAAGGGTGTCCAGCCAGAGGACGAAGCAAGCACGAAAGCCCTGACACGGGAACAAGCTGGGCATGGCTCAGGAAGAACAGCCTGTGTGGCCAGAGTGCAGCATACAAAATGACAGGGGAACATGCTGAGGTTGGAGAGACACGGAGCTGCTGATCACACAAGGCAGGATCTCGTGGGCCACGGCAAGTTTAGGATTTTATTCCAAGGTCAAAGAAACCCCTCAAAAGGATCAGCAGAAACTGAACACTGCTGGGGCAGAACCCAAGGGCAGTGGCTGCAGTAGACAGAATCTTCGGATTAGGGCAGACACAGCATTTATTGAGTACCCACTATGTACCAGGCAGGAGAGGTGCTTTCCACACCATAGCTCATAAAATCCTCATAACAGCATTGAATGAAAGACATTCATTCTTTGTGAAAGACAATATTAGCCCCACTTTACACATGAGGTTCTAGAAGCAAACTATTCAAGGCTACAGGTCAGTAAGTGGCAGAGACAGACCTAAAACCCAGTCTTTGTCATTCTAGAGTACATGTGGTATCCACACACTATGGGGCTTTTGAAAGCTTTGGGGCCATAGAATTGGGGCAGGGCCAGAGGGTGAGAGAGCTATGCTCTGGTAATAAGTAATTCACAATATAGATACTACAGAGCGAATTTAAAGATGCAAATCTCCTAGTAACGCCACAAATAAAACACTCAAACTTGACCAACTGCCTCAGCTGAGATCATGAATTTTCAACAAATTGAAATAAAGGCCTCAGTACAAGAAGGCCAGCATCTCAGGGCAGGTGGGTGTGAGACAAGAGCGGCAAAGGATAGGGATGAAGAGACCTGGGTGTGGCCAGGATACAGATAACTGTTTTGGCCACACCTGGCTAAGTGTTTTCCCAATTCCTTAGAAAGAAAGGCACTAGAAATAACAAATCCCATGCTGTACTATCTATTGTTTGTTGCATATACATTATAGTTAAAACCTCTGCCATCCAGAAACCCCATTTCTAGGAATTTACCCTAAGAAAATCACATAACTGTAATACATATGCACAAAGATATTCATCACAGCTTTGTAAAAGTAAGAAATTAGAAACAACTTGAAATGTCGCATTGTAAGAGATTATGTAAATTATGGCTCAATCTATCCCTTTTAATTATGAAATATTACACAACCATTAAATAGCACCACCCATCAGTATTAATGGAGATAGAAAGCCAACCATGTCATTCCCTATTGAAAGCCAGAATTAAACCCTTCTGCACATTGATAAAGATTGCTATCTAGACTGGATATGCTGTACCAGATTCTGAGTCTTACCCACTGAAGGAGCTCAGGGAACTTCACCCCAAAGTATGACTCTTGGGTATAAAGAGTATTTTAAATTAAAGGCCCTTGGAGATCAACAGGCTGGAAGCAGCTTTCCCTCTATCTGCGTAAAACCAGAGGGACCCATCAAAAAGAACAATTGCCTTTCCTTCCCCTCCAAGTTATCTCAATATATTGATCAAGAATGTAAAAAAAAAAAAAAAGAATGTAACCAGATCTGGCCCAACTCATTTCAGGGATAATACCAGTCTCTCAGTTAATTTAATTTCCAAAGAGAATCATTTACAAATTAATCTGTTTTCTCTCATCCATTCACTCTCCCAAATATCTATTCATCCTCCCTAGTAACCATTTATTGCCCCTAAGAAGAATTACCTATATTCCTTATCTCCCCCGCTCCTCTAAAATGAGGGTATATAAACTTCTAAACCCCACTGAGATATTGGGTAATCATTCTGTGATTCTCCACATGCCCAGGGTAAATCAATCGTTTTCTCTTATTAATCTGCCTTATTGTGAGTTCATCTTTCAGTGAACCTTCCAGGGCGAAAGGGAAGTTTCCCCTCACCCCCACACCACTCACCCAAAATATTTTTTTAAAAGGAGAGAGAGAGATTGTAGTGTCCAGAACAGGCCCCAGCAGGTAAGCACTGGTCTTCATAAACCCTGCCTCAGCCAGGCCTTCTCTATCCACCTGTCTTGGAAATGACCTATCTACTACACTGCCATCTAGAAAAGACCAACAAGTCAGGCTCCCACTGAAGACCAAACTGATTTACCACCTTCCTACCATAAGCCTACCATACAGGTGATTATGCCCTCAGCTAACGAGGATATAAGACAATGGATTACCAGTTTAAAGAAGGCATGTGGTTTACACATTTCCAAGAGTACTTGCACAAAACAGACGAATGCAGTAGAAAGGACTTCTTGTGCCAGAAGACCTGGGTTCAATGCCTGAGTAAGTCCCTGTCCTTCTAAGGGCTTCAGAGTCCCCATGTATCAAATGGAGGGACTGGATGAGATGATTCCTGGAGCTCCTCCAGCTCTGAAATTCTGACCCTATTCCAAATCTCTTTTTACTCCATGTCCTTAGCTCTGGCATTCCTCCCTCTGGGTCCACAACACCACAGAAGCCTTTTAACTCATCCCCTTGCCACCAACTTTGCTCCCCTCCAAACTCTTCTCCTTGTAGTCACCAGCCCAGGTAATCTTTGGAAAGCATGATCTGGTCATTTCCCTCCCTAAATTAAAGCCTATCACTGGTTTCCTTTCATCTTCAGGACAAAATTAAAACAATGCAGTGCAACACTCAAGTACCTGCAGAATCTGACCCCTACCTGCTTCCTGGCCTTACTCCTCTCAGCTCCCCTCATACAGCCTCCCTCCAGCCAAAGGGAGCTTACAGTCCCCTGAATGCATCACGCCCTGCCATGCCTCCCTCTACATTCGCACATTGAGTCCCTGCACCTGGGATGTTCTCCCAGCTCCATCCACTTGGCCAATCCCTATTTGTCCCTGATGACCCAACTCAGGCAACACCTCCTTCAGGGAGGCTTCCCTGAATCCCGCAGTCGATTCAGAGCCCCTCTTCTGTGGGCCCACAGCACCCTGTGCTTACCTCTACCACTGCAGTTTTCCTATCCATCTTCCCAACTAGACTCTGAGCCTCCTGACAGGGAGACTTACCTTGTCTTAATCCACTGCAGATTCCCAAGACTCTGGGAGAGAGCCTGGCACAGGGGCATATATCTGAAAATGTTTATTGAACAGATGAACTCTGAGCAAAACCAGAAGGGGACCTATGTCTTGCTAGTCCCTGGCTAAATGCACCTGCTGATGGTTAGATGTCATCTGAGACTAGAATAAGAGGAATCATGAGTTTCCTTATTAAATCAAAAGTATTCCAGCCCCTTCCTTAATATGCATGCTGACTTTAAAATTAGCTTCAGATGCCAAGAGCATTTCCTATAAGCATCCCACAGAGGGTTCAGACGACCACTACACAGAGATCATGCATTTAGTAGCTCAAGCCAAATGAAAAATTTCAGTGACTTATAAAGACCTGAAAGGGAGACACTGAGAACAGTCTAGCCATTTCAATTTCAGCTGCAGAATTTGCTCTTGAAAATGCTACACTAAAAAATATTAATGCCATAAAAACCTAACAGCAGCCAAAGGACCACAGTCATAAAGAAAAAACATAAATCCTAAAACACATTGGCATAGAAGGCTCTCCCTCACCTTCAAGGAAACGTCTGAGCAAGGGAAACTTGAACCACATGGCAGAGTAGAAAAAATAACAATATAACAAGGAGAAACAGCTAACACATAGAATGTACTGTGTGCTAGGCACATGTGCCTCACATATATTCACTCATTCACTCCTAACAGCCCTAAGAAGTAGGTACTATTATAATATCATGCCCATTTTAAGCTTGAGAAAAATCAGAGGTTAAAGGACTGGCCCAAGGTCACCCAGCAGAAGTGGACAAACAGGCAGTCTGGCTCCAGAAGCCATGGTCCCTGGACAGCACTGACTACCTCTGAGAGCAGCTTTGCCATACCACATCCCTCAGCCTCAGTTTCTCCCATATATAATAGAATTGTATTCAATTCTAGGATTCCTTCCAGTTGAGTAGGCAGACAAATGATGTGAAACCAAAATTCTAAGTTTCTGTGAAATTTTCTCATCTAGAAATAAAATTTAAAACTATGCCCTTCAAAAATGAAATAATAACTCTCTATCTTGTAGAGTCACTTTAATATTAAAGCAACATATACAAAGAGCTTAGCACTTAAAGTGCCCAGCTCAGAGCCAGAGCTCAATAAACAGCAGCGATTATTACTCTTATGATAAAATGGGAACAACCATTTAATAGTAGAGCATATTTTAATTATACACGATGTAGAATAATCAAATCTCATTTGTTTGAGGCCCCAGACCCCACAGCATAGATCGAGTTGTACAGCAGAAATTATAACAACTCAAAGCTCAGAAATTACTTGTTTCCATTAGAGATCTGACAAGTCATTTCTTCAATTGGTCACTGGTGGTTTGCAGATAACTATTAGCAGTAATGAGTATTCTAAATTAAATCCAGAGACAGCACTGCTCTGTTCTGTAAAGACAACTGGGGAGAGAGGAACATAATCGTACAACGTCCTTCTCTCTGTGTCCTCCATCTTCTCTCTGATAAATATCTCCTGCATCTTGCATAGTATGGATTTCATTTGCTTACAAATGAAGAAGGGTCTAATTTTTCCCAAGATAAATGAGAGCACTGAACAGGTAACTTGTTAAAGAGAATTGGAATTGGGAAAATAACTTATTTTCCTGTTACTTGACAACAAACCCCCTTTGCTAACAAATGAAAGACAATGCTGGAAGACATTAAGCATCAAAGCCAAATTTATCACCAAGTAATCCATTCTCAGACAATTACTATACAGTACTGGATACAGGCTGCTCACATTTCCTTCAACAGCAACAAAGATAAAGCCTATAAAATGCAAGGGGAGGCACAATGCAGTGGAAAGAACAGCCCTGAAGTCATTAAAAACCTTTATTCAAATCCCAGCTCTGACACATACTATGACCATAAACGAGTGTCTCCTAGTCTTAAGATTCCTTATCTATAAAATGGGAGTAATACAAAATACCTGAAGAGTTGTAGCAGGATTAAATAGGGCCCATAAACAATGTGCCTTCCATCAGTGGTCCCCAACCTTGTTGGCACCAGGGACTGTTTTCACGGAAGACAATTCTTCCACAGATGGGGGCGTGGGGGATGGTTTTGGGATGATTTAAACACATTACATTTATTGTGCACTTTATTTCTATTATTATTATGTTGTAATATAGAATGAAATAATTATACAACTCACCATAGTCTGGGGACCCCTGCTAATAGTAAGGACCTTGACAAATGTTAGCTCTCCTCAGCTGTGGCATATCATAACATCCTCACCTTCCAGACACCAGAAATATATTAATACCAAACTCCCCAAAGGTGAAAAGTGCTGATCCTGTTAGAACCCATAGCTGGTCCTTGCGTAAAAGGGCTGACTGCATGTGTATGCTACAGTCAGTCTCACAGAGAAAGCCTACAAGACATGGCATTCCTCCTGCCTCTGGCATTATTCAGCTTAGATGGTTCTCAAGAAACACAGCTCTATCCTGGGCTGGCTGGACAGCAGCAGCAGACATGTTTGTTAAGGCCAGTAATTTGGTATCTCCACTTACATTTTCAAAGTCCTTCATGTTCCGTGCTCTGGTGGGAGACACCATTTCTTCTGACACCTCTGGAAGCACTATAAAAAGGTAAAATAGACACAGGAAAACATCATAGCATGCACATTGACTGGCATTCCTATTAAGGACTAGAGAAGAAAAACCATGAACAGCTTCCACAGTATAACCTGTGGTACTTGCTGTCTGTTGCGATTTACTGATGCCCAGGGAAAGCTCTAAACCATTATATTTCCAATATTTACAGATTACTTAAAGTAACCCCAATGTACAATGTGTGTGTCAAAAGATGAACCCAGAAAATGCACCAGGCATTTGGCAAAGCAAAAATATGTACTTCTTTATTTCAT
The DNA here is from genome assembly GCA_008750895.1 of Mirza zaza. Classification (NCBI taxonomy): domain Eukaryota; kingdom Metazoa; phylum Chordata; class Mammalia; order Primates; family Cheirogaleidae; genus Mirza; species Mirza zaza. The sequence continues at coordinate 82,603 of VSMD01079549.1, read as the reverse complement.
AAAATTATTTTGTTGAACAGGATATCATCTTCACCTGTCAATAATTAAAATGAAGCATGTCTAACTGATTTGACAGCAGAGATTGGCAAACTTTTTCTTAAAACACCAGACAATAAATACTTCAGGCTTTGTAGTCCATATGCAAAGCCTAAAATCTGTCACAACTGCTCAAATCCTGTCAAAGCACAAAAACAGCCACAGATAATTCATAAACAAATAGAGGGGCTGTGTTCCAATGAAAGTTTATTTCCAAAAGCAGGCAATGGGCTGGAAACTGCTGACCTCTGCTTTACAGCAAATAAAGACTTTGCTAATACCCAACTTTCTCCACAGCTTCTTTAATTCAGCACACATTCACTACATACTCACTCTGTGCCATCCTGTGTGCTGGGGAAACAACAGTGAAGGAGACACTGATCTTGTACACAAGAAGTTCCCAATCAACTGGGTAAGACAAAGATGTAAACAACCTGTTCCATGCTGTCCAAAGTCCTTGGCAGTTTGTAGGTACTGAGTAATTGTGTGTTAAGTGAATGAATGAATTCATTCTTCCAAGAAATATGTATTGAGAGCCTGCCTTCTGCTAGGTCCCTCTCAAGATGTGGCTACATCAGGAAACAAAATAAACCAATGGGCCAGTCATGGCGGCTCACACCTGTAATCCCACCACTTTGGGAGGCCAAAGCAGGAGCACTGCTTCAGGCCAAAAGTTAGAGACCAGCCTGAGCAAGATAGCAAGATCCTATCTCTTCAAAAAAAAAAAATCAATTTTTTTAAAAATTAGCCAGGTGTGGTGGTGCATGCCTATGGTTCCAACTACTTAGGAGGCTGAGGCAGGAGGAGCACTTGAGCCCAGGAGTTCAAGGATGCAGTAAGCTATGATCAAACCACTGCACTCTAGCCTGGGTGACAGAGCAAGACTCCGTCTCTAAAAACAAAAAGCCACAATGGAGCTGATATTCTAGAGGGAGGAGACAGACAATAAACAAAATAATCAGGCAATTACATAATAATAAAAGGTGATAAATGCTAGGGGGGAAAGCGAGAGGGGATAAAGTGGATAAGGATAGGGAATACCAGGGGTGGGGTGAGGAATGCAATTTTGAGGCAGGTTTCACTGAGAAGTGACATCTGGGCAGACCTGAAGAGAAGGAGCCAGTCACCTGTCGGAAAAACACTCCAGGCACAGGGAGAAGCCTGAGATGGGAGCACGCCTAGTGGACCTGCAGAACAGTCAAGAGGCCTGTGGACTAGAGATCAATAAACAAGGGGGACGGTAGGAGAAGAGGTAAGAAAGGCACTGGGGGACAGAGAGCGTATGGTCCTGTAGGCTCCTCTAAGGACTCTGAGGAGCGGCTGGAAGAGTGTGAGCTAAGGAGTAACACTATCAGTCTTGGCTTTCTAAAGGCTCCCTCTGGCTGCCTTGCTGAGAACAGACTGCAAGGGGCTTAGGAGAGAAACAAGGAGAACAGTTAGGAGAATACTGAGATAATCCAGGCCAGAGATCACCATGGTTTGGACCAGAACGGTAGGAGGGTAAGTGGTGAAAAATGATCTGATTCTGGATATTTTAAAAGTAGCCAAAAGGAATAAACTAAGGAGATGAAATGAAGTGAAATATATAATGTTTCGAGAAGAAAGTGCACCTAAGTTAGCCTGGGGGGAGCCAAAAAAGGTGGGTGAGCTTTGGGCTGAGGCAGCCACCAGCAGGTTAGAGGGACAAAAGGAGGGAGAAACACCCAGGCAAAGGCTAGAGTAAGCCTGGTGTTCAGAAACAACTCAGCAGAAAAGAGGCCAGGAAAGTGGGTGGGGCAGACTATGAATAGCCCTGTATGCAAACTAAGGGCACAAGGGCTTGTTTTCCTGTCCCTCAAAGAGGCCATGCTCGCTGTCTGTGTCTAGGATGCACATGCCCTCCCTCCTCCCTGCCTAGGTCCTACTTACTCTCCAAGTCTCTGCTCCACTAGCAGTTTCTTGGGAAACTCTTGCCTAGCGACCTGCATACCAGGGTAAATCTCCCACTAATCCCTTCTCATAGCACCTTATAATTTTTCACTCTGGTCACTGATTATATATATTATTTATCAGAATTTTTTGTTTAATTGTCTGTTCTCTCACCTTGATGGTAACGTGTTCGAGATTGAATCCCGGCACCTAGCCCAGAGCCTGGCATGAGGCAGATGAATGCTGCTGGCTGAATTAAGGAGCAGGCCTGTCCGGGCGCAGTGGCTCACGCCTGTAATCCTAGCACTCTGGGAGGCCGAGGCGGGCGGATTGCTCGAGGTCAAGAGTTCGAAACCAGCCTGAGCAAGAGCGAGACCCTGTCTCTACTATAAATAGAAAGAAATTAATTGGCCAACTAATATATATAGAAAAAATTAGCCAGGCATGGTGGCACATGCCTGTAGTCCCAGCTACTTGAGAGGCTGAGGCAGTAGGATTGCTTGAGCGCAGGAGTTTGAGGTTGCTGCTGTGAGCTAGGCTGACGCCACGGCACTCACTCTAGCCTGGGCAACAAAGTGAGACTCTGTCTCAAAAAAAAAAAGGAGCAGGCCTATCAATTTTCTGCTTCTAACTGCCTATAGGCAGCAAGTGTAGAAATCAGGCTTGTTGCATTTTTTTATTTAAAGTAAAAGTTAACAGGTTCCTAAGGAAAACTGAGGGTGGCCTGTAAGTTAAAGTATTCTCCAGAAATAAACCTTGGAACACTTAGCCTGTCTACTGCCAAAACAACCTCCTTTTGCATGTATCTCATCACTTTGGAGAAGAGAAAAAAGTCAAAATATCTCTAAGATATTTCAACAAGGCAAATTATTAGCACTACCCACAGAGACACTTACGACAGCATTCATTTTTCTCAGAAACGTAAATTATGAAGAATGCTTAGCAAGATCCAAACTGTAAAGTTTCCTCATAATCCAGCTTAAACACAATACACTGCTTACTTATTCAGCGCCGTCTCTTGTGTTCTAACCAGCTATTTGTCTGCAAAGGGCAGGCCCGTGTAGGAATGCTGGGCCTCAGCTGGCAAACGAGACCCAGCAGCCTGCCAGCAAGGCCGTAGCACACGAAGTCCAGATGGCAGCTCTCCTGGGCCTCCAGCCACTCGGCCATGGAGACCAACAGAACCCCCATGCCTGGTCTAGTCACCAATTCAATGTCCAGCCTCCACGCAGTCCTTCAGTTCAGCAAACACTATCTAAATACCTATCGGCTTGGTAGCAAGAAATAAAACTCATGAAGTACGGCCTAAAGGACATCAGGTCCTCTAATGTTTATGACAGGAGATGGAGAGCAAATCAGTATGTACAAAAAATACTGAGCACCTACTATGTGCCACGCTAGGGCAGGCTCTGGGCCCCAGAGATATGAAAGCCCAGTCCCCAGCCTTATGGAGCTCACCATCTAGTGTCTACTGCCCTTGTTCCTATTCAAGAGAACACCGATTTTGTGTACTCACCACCGTTTCTCAAACCAGCATTGGGGTTGACACCACCCAGGTCATCTGGTACACTGGGAACAAGGCCACTAGAAGAGAACACATGGGATGAGAGATGAGCTAGTATTTGAACAGAGACTGCTAAGACTGCCGGGACAGCACATACTGATCATCAGCCCATAGCCAGGAGAGACGACACATAGCTGAGCTACCTCAGAGGCACAAAACGCAGAGGTTAAGAACTTAGGCTGTGAGGCTGAGCTCTGGCTTTAGAAATGAGTGCCAACTTTAACACTTGGTAGCTGACTGAACTTCAGCAAGGTCATTCATTCATTTGTTCATACATCAAATGTCTGTGTGCCAAATATGTGCCAGGTACATAGGCCCTGTGCAAGTACAAGCTGCTTCTGTTTCAGAGTCTTACTTTTTAAATCTATTCCATGGGGACATCACTCTACCCATAAAACTTAAGTTAGTTCATGGACAGAAACACTTAGCACATAGTAAGCGCTCAACAAGTGGTACCTATTATTGTTTTATCATTATTATTATTACCACTAATATGCCTATCACAACTTCTGGGACTCAAGTACCAATTCAGATGTTTTAAGAATGTCAAACAAAAATGCAAAATTCACTGATCCAAGAAGTTGTACTGGTTGAATTATATAAATAGGTTCAGTAAGAATCTGGAGACACTGACAGAAAACTAAACCATAATTGGAGGTATGGTTTGACACAAGAGACACTACCCTGGATTCTATTCTAAGCTCTGCCACATACCTCTTCAACCCTCACTTTCTTTGGCTGTAAAAGGAGAATAGCAGCTATTTCATAGAGTAATTGGCAATTAAGCAAGGTACCTGGCATATAGTGTGTACTCCATAAATGAGAGCAAAATATCACCATCGCCTTGAAATATATAGTGCTTTATAATTTATAAAAGATTTACCATCATTAGAACTGCCCAATTCCCTGAAGGTCCACACATTTTTCAAAGGAAGGCTCTGAGGCTCAATTTCAGCATCCTAGTCAAGTCACACGGCAGTTAAGTAGAGAACCAAGTCCAGAGTCCAGGCCTTTTATGCCTAAGCCCCACTCATGCTTCTCTGTCCATGCTGCAAACTAGGAGTTGACAGAAGCTCAGCTTGACTTTTTGGCAGTTAAGTCTTTCCATGCCTCTAAATCCAAATTCATTCTGCTCCTGGGACAATTTTGCCTAATCACCAAACTTTGGAGTTGGAATGGACCTTCAAGATTAAGAACAAGCAAAAAATTGGAAATGTCATAAAATTCCAACATCAGGAAAATGATCACATAAAAAGTGTCTGTTATAAAGATAACTGAAAAAACTTATTAAGCAAAGTATGTCCTCAATTATGAAGAGAATGCATACAGTACGTATACACTAAAGTCACCTCAAATTCTTTTGGGAAGTAGGTAGGCTATGGACACATAAAAAGACAAAATGTATTAAAATATTAAAAATCATCATTTGTAGGGAAATGAGAGATGCTTTCCTCCTTTTTAATGTTCCATAATTCCCAATTTCCTCCAATAAGCATCACTAAAAGGACAAAGTCCATTTTCTAAACTGAATTTTAAATATTAAAATCCAGTTCAACCACCACCTTTTACAGATGTGGACCCAAGGCCCAAGGTCACACACACACACCAGGTTATTGGCCAAGCTTTAGCCTGACTCTGGTCCTCCATTCTCAATCTGGGATTCTCTCCACCACAGCCATTAAATTAACTCCCACTGACTGAAATAGCCTATCAATAACTCGTGCCAAGATCAATCACAGCTGAAAACTACCTATCAATTGATGCCAAAGATTTTGGACTTAGACAAACTTCCAACAGTCAAATACTGAAATTTGAAAAATGACATCTGATGTCCCAAATCTTACCAAAGCCACTATGTAATGCAGAAATTCCTGCCTGGTTCCTGCCAAATTTCCACTTGTGTTTTACCTACCCTCTTTTAAAATGCTATGAATCTCTGTCATCCACACCCACCAGTCAGTACCAATCGCACCTCCAGCCCCAAGCTACTCCTCTTCCCATTCTGATCATTCACTCTTAGCCTTGTAATTAAGGTTGGGGCCTCATAGAGATCCACTAGAAATAAAAAACAATTATCAAAAGAAAAGGATTCAGATATGATTTTATCACTGTAGAGATGGGAAGAATAAGACCTTGAAAGGGATAGAAACTTACTTGCTCAAAACCACAAAGGGTAAGTGGCAAAGCTGAGACTAAATTCCAGGTTCCCATGCCCTTTCCACTTGCTAACCTGTGTCCGGGCTGCCCAAAGCTCCTATACGAATGTGGCACACGGTGGAATGTCAGTTTCCTCACGTGCAAAGTAAAGGATAATCGTAAGGAACCTCCCCCATACTGGGCACCCATGCAGCACAGAAGCCACGCTCAGGACAGGACAGGTTGCCTCCCATTTAATCTTCACCACAGCCCTTCTGTAGTTGGTGGTACTTTTTAAATGTTGTCCTTTTTTTAAATGAGGAAACAGAGGCCCCTGGAAAAGTTAAAGCTGGAAACCCCACGCTGGATTGACTTCCAACCCCATGCTCTGAACTTCTACGACACCCTGGCGCCCTGAACGCCTTCCCCAAGCAGGTGGTGGTGAGGACCTAACGAACAGAGGCAGAGAGTTTCCAGCGATCAGCACAGCTGTAGCCACCACGCTGCTGTTTGTTTGCTGAGTGAATGAAAGACCCGCCCCTCAGCTTCACCACCTCACTCTTCTAGCTTGCTCAATTGTCACTCAAAAAGAGTGATCTCTTTCTGTGCCTATATGCCAACAATTGTCCTTTCACACCACAAGACCCAACAAGGACTAAGCATTTCATTGAGAAAGTGTCATATAGCCATAAATAGGACTGGACATTGCATTTAGAAAACAATTACATCAACAAGCACACTTTTGTGTTTTAACAATTCCTTTTTCATTCTATGTTACTTATTCTTAGAGAAGAGCTACATAAATACAAAAAGACAGATAAGCCTAAAGTTCTCCTGAGCTACTCCTCACTTCCATCTTAGTCCCCACATGAGAGGTCATCACTATTGTCAAAAAGACATGCAAGGTAGGAGGATAGCTTAAGGCCAAGAGTTCAAGACCAGCCTGGGCGACACAGTAAGACCCCATCTCTATAAAAAAATTTTTTAAAAACTAGCCAGGCACGGTGGCATGTGCCTGTAGTTCTAGCTACTTGGGATGCTAAGGCAGGAGTACCACTTCCACCCAGGAGTTCGAGGCTGCAGTGAGCTATGACCAGGCGGGCCACTGCCCTCCAGGCTGGCAACATAGCCAGACCCTGCCTCTAAAAAAAAAAAAAAAAAGAAAGAAAAAAAAGACCCATATCCTTCCAGATCTTTTTCTATGAATTCACATACATAGAAACAGTTTTAATTTTGTGGCTTAAAAATAAAGCAAATGTAATCAAACTGTATATATTATTCCACAATATTTCCTCTACCATGTCCTAATGATGTTTTCTTGACAGTACAAACAGATCTGCCTCAATGTTTTTAACTCCTACAAAGCATTCTACAAGAGTTTTTCAAATTTTATTGACTATGATCTACAGAATATATTACCCTTAATCCTTGAAATGTCTTCTATTCTGCTCTAGTTTTCTAAATCCTGGTTGCAACCTACTAAACAGACTTTTATAAGCTACCAATGGACCACAAACAGTCTGAAAGACACTTTTGAAAGGATATGTATTTACCCAATCCCCTATTGATGGTTAATTCAATTTGTTTCCAAGTTTTTCTTTTACAAACAATGCCATATAAATATTCTTATATGGGTCCCACTGTGCTCATGCATGAGCATTTCTTCAGGACAGATAACAAGAAGTGGAATTGCTGGTTCAAAATGGAGTCACGTTTTTTAAATGGGCAAAGGATTTGGACAGATATTACTCCAAAGAAAATACACAAATGGCTACAAAGCACAGGAAAAGAAAACACATCAGTAGTCATTAGAAAAATATAATCAATACCACAATGAGATATGTCACGCCCCCAAGGATGGCTATAATCAAAACGACAGACAATAAAAAGTATTGGTTAGGATACAACCAATATACAACCTCGTATACTACTAGTGGGAATATAAATGATGCAGCCACCTTGGAAAACAGTTGGGCAGTTCTTCAAAATGTTAAACATAGGGTTACCATGTGACCTAGCAATTCTACTCCTAGTTATATTAACAATATATGCCCAAGAGAAATGAAAACATGTCCACACAAAAACCTGCCCATGAACAAATGTTCACAGCAACATTATTCATAATAGACAAAAAGTAGAAATGACCCAAATGCCCATCAACATGAAGGAATAAACAAAATGTGGTATATGTGTATAATGGAATATCATTTGGCCATAAACAGGAAGGAATACTATCAAAAAATAATAACAAGTGTTGGTGAGAACATAGAGAAATTGGAACCCTGCACAATGTTGGCAGTAATGTAAAATGGTACAGCCACTGTGGAAAACAGTATGTCAGTTCCTCAAAAAAAATGAAAAATAGGGCCCAGCATGGTGGCTCACGCCTGTAATCCTAGCACTCTGGGAGGCCAGGGCAGGAGGATCATTTAAGGTCAGGAGTTCCAAGACCAGCGTGAACAAGACCGAGACCCCCATCTCTACAAAAAATAGAAAAACTAGCCGGGCATGGTGGTGCACGCCTATGGTCACAGCCACTCGGGAGGCTGAGGCAGGAGGATCGCTTGAGCCCAGGAATTGGAAGTTGAGCTATGATGACACCACTGCACTCTAGCCTGTGTGACGGAACAAGATTCCATCTCAAAAAAAAAAGTAAAGAAAAAGAAAATTACCATTAATTTGTGATACAGCAATTCTACTTCTGGGTATTTGCCCAAAAGAATTGAAAGCATGGTTTTAAAGAGATATCTGTATACTCATGTTCACAATTGCTAGAAACATGGAAGTAGCCCAAGTGTCCATTACAAACTATGGTATATACATACAATGAAATATGATTCAGCCTTTAAAAGGAAGGAAATTTGGTGCTTCAACATGGAAGAACCTTGAGGACATTACACTAAGTGAAATAAGCCAGTCACAAAAAGACAAATACTATGATCCCACTTATATGAGTTACTTAGAGTAGTCAAAAGCAGAGAGACAGAGAGCAGAATGGTGGTTGCCAGGGGTGGGAGGGAAGGGGAATAGGCAGTTACTGTTTAATGGTGCAGAGTTTCAGTTTTACAAAATGAAAAGAGTTATGGAGATAAATGGTGTGACAGTTGCACACCATTACAAATGTATTTAATGTGACTGAACCGTACACTTAAAAATGGTTAAGATGATAAATTTGATGCGTATTTTACCAAAATAAAAAATAATTTTTTTAAAAAAAGGAACAAAGTACTGAGACATGTCACAACATGGATGAACCTGACAGAAGTCTATACATTGTAAGATCCCATTCACATGAAATGTCCAGAGTAGACAAATCTGTAGTGGCAAAAAGTAGACTGCAGTTGCCTACGCTGAGGAGAGGCAAGCGACTGCTCAGGGGCACAGATTTCTTCTTTGGACACTGAAAACATTCTAAAATTAGATTATGGTGATCGTTGCATAACTCTCTAAATACACTAATAACCACTACTTACATGGGTAAAGTAACTTTATGGCATGTAAATTATATCTCAATAAAGTGGTGAAAAAACACACACGGGCACATTGTTAATGTTAATATAGGTAATATCAAATTATGTTCCAGAAAGATTGTACTAGTTGACACCCTGTGTGTGCACTTTTTCACAGTGATTAGAAAGCAGCATGTGAACTACTAAATATGGAGTCTAAATTTAGATGGCATTTATCTTTTCGAACAGAGACTGAACAAAATTGATTCATTCAACAAATATTTGTCAAGTCTCTACCCTGTGTGAGATGGTTCTAGATGCTAAAGATGCAATGCAGAATGAACCACACATGCTCCCTGCCCTCACTGAGCTTGTACTGGTAATGGCATCCACTGTCCCCAAACTTCACTGCCCCAGGGCACCCTATCGAAGGTCAGCCCTCCTACCACCATCAAGCCTTCACCACAAATTTCATTCCACCATCCTCTTTCCCAGCTGTCTACAAAAAGTCCATGAAGGCATTGTTTGCCCAGGAAGAGTGCAAACTGTGTTTCTGGAAAAGCATTTCTTTTTGGTCTGCTCCTAACTAGACAGCAAGCACTTAATGGCCTCGTGCTGGAGGAAACCATGGATGAACAAGCCTGGGCCAGGCCTCAGAAGTTCGCAGCTGGGGAGAAGCAGACTCCTAGGCATAAAAGCAAAGGGATGGACCCCGCATTGTAGGCAGAGGGTTCTGTCCAGAGCAGGAGGCATGGTGGTATAACAACAGTATAACAAACCCTGCCAACATTTAATGCACACCTCAGTAGGTGCCAGGCACTTAATATACACAATCTCACTTCATCCACACAGCCACCCAATAAAATAGATACTATCACCGAAGAGAACTGAAGCTCAGAAGGGTTAAATGAATCACTCAAAGCAACACATCTAATAACTAGCTGAACCAGGTTTCATATCCACTCATCCTGACTACAAAACCTAGGTTTTTTCATACCACTAGGCAGGACTTAATAAAGGGCCTTCCTTTGGGCAAAGTCCCTGGGGTCAGAATCTGAGCCTCGATTCCTCAGGGCTGGAGTTGCGTGGGGTGCCTGCAGGTGATCAGGTTTGGAGGGAATGAAATACCATAACCTTCAACAAGTCAAAGGACAAACTAGACTCCAGGTTAGTCTTTAAAACTGGGGCTTGGAAATTATTATGTCCAGCAGAAGAGTGCTCACAAGGTACTATTAATATACTAGAATAAAAAGGGGTAATATCACTCTAGGGATCTTTCTCTTCCGTTGCGACCACCTAATGAAGAACCTGTCTCTCAGGATATTTCTGCCACCCCTTAAGGGACAGTTCAAGTGCCAGAAGCTCTGTAAAATCTTTCCAGAATCCTCTCAGTCAGAATTGATTCAGAGAACCAGTTGGAGGGCAAGACAGGGTACTGACAGCCAGACTTTGGAGTCAGTGAGCCTGAATTTAAATCCTGACTCAGTGGCATTCTGTCTATGTGATTCGAAGACATTTGCTTCACCTCTCTGAGCTTCAAAGTCCCCTGTAAAAAAGGAGAAAATATCATCACCTCAAAGGATCATTGTTTATTCAGTGATTTAACAAATACTCACTGAGCCCCGATTATGTGGCAGATACCAGGTTAGGAACTGGCATTACAAAAGATGAACAAAATGCAGTCCTTGCTCTCAAGTGGGTCACAGTGCGGGACAGATAAGTTAACAGTCAACACCTGCACTGGCCAACACAGGAGGCATCAGCCACATGCACTTATTAAGCACTTGAAATGTGGTTAGTCCAAATTGAGAAGTGTTCAAGTATAAATTAATACCAGATTTCAATTAATACCAGATTTCAGATTTAGTAAGACAAAAAAGAATGTAAAATACTCATTAATAATTTTTCTATCAATTATGTTAGAATGATAATATATGGAAATATTAGGTTAAATAAAATATATCATTAATTTTACCTGTTTCTTTTTAATTTTTTTAAAGTGGCTACTAGAAAATTTTAAATTACATACATGGGTTACATTGTATTCCACTGGACAATTTTATTGGCCAGTAAAATTCAGTAAGGTCAAGGACTGAGATAGGGTCAGCGATAAGTGGGAATGGTTAGAAAAGTGGAGGGCCCAGGTAGGGATGGGGAAATGGCAGTGAAGGCTTTCTGGCAGGGACACCTAAATTGAGACCTGAAAAAATAATAGGCATTAATAACACAAAGGGGACAAGGGAAGGCAATCTAGTCAGCAGGAACAGAAAGTGCACAGCCCCAGCAGTGAGAAAGAACAAGGTAAGGGCATTCATGACAGAGTTTGTCAACCTTGTTTAGAGAGGAGACAGGGTTGGGAGAGTAAGAAGAGAGAAGATGAGAAAGGTACCAGGACAGATTATGAAGGACCCTGGAAGCCATATAAAAGAACTTCATCCTGGGGATGATAAACCAGGGCAGGTCTAAAGCAGGTGAGTAAGGGATTCGGTACCAGGAATGTATGCAGTGTCTAAGTCCTGCAAAGGCAGGGAGAGGAAGGAATGAAAAATATTTGCTGATCTGTTGAGTAGCTACTCTAACTCTTTTAGACTCATTTCGATCCTTATGCCAAACCTAAGCTTTATAGCAACCCATTTTACAGATGATAGAAACTAAGTCTCACAAAGGATGTATGGCTTACCCAAAATCACAGGGTTGTTAAGTGGCAGAACTGTGATTGAAACCCAGGTAGGTCTGAGTCCCCAAAGCCTGAGTACTTGGTCAACATGCTCTGAAGTAAGAAGAGTTGAGAGTATAATGGACTTTATCTGAATAGCAATAGGAAATATTAAAAGTATAAAGCAGCAGGCTACGAAGATCAAATTTACATTTTAAAAAGAGTTTTCAAACTGTAGTACAAATAACTATTGGAGGTGTGAAGAAGCCAGGACAATCCAAGTGAGAGGCCATACCCCAATACATTGGGGCAGTGGAAGAAAGATGGGTAGAAAGGGGCATGATGACTATCACAGGATCCAATTAGGCAGGAACTGCAAAGGGTCTTGGTTTGTGCCTGATGCATAGTAGGTTCTCAATAAACAGAATAACCCTTACCTAAGATAGGACCTGTTTATGCCTGCTGCTCAGGCATAAATATTAATTGTGCCTATTTTACTCTTAAAAGTGTCCCACTTGGCAAAATAAACACTATCGTCGCCCTTTCAGTTAGGGGATGCTGACTAAAAGCAGCAGCCTGTCCCTTGTAGAGCAGGATAAACACTGCAGATTCTCATTCAGGGCTCTCCTCCTCCTTCTTCTACCGACTCTCCAACCAGGAGCCCAGGAGGACAACCCCAGGGGCCCAGTCATGGAGCAGTCTAGGTCTCTACCAGGCCCTCCTGCCAAAGGAGAGACTCAAGCCCCACCAGCAAAGGGGCCTCCACCTACCTCTTGGGGCAGGTCCAATGGGAGGTCATTATTCCCTGATTTGTATCACTACTGATGATAATAATAATAATAATAAAGGCAACAAAGGATCATTTTTTAAGCACTGATTATGTGCCAGGCACTACATTTGCCAAGCTAATTGCTGGGCAAGCATCACCTCTTTTAATCCTCACCCCAACTCTGTCAGGTGGATATTACTGCTTGCCCATTTTACAGATGGGAAAGTAGGTTAAGTCACTTTATCAAGGTAACACAGTCAATTTACAGGGCTGGATTTGAATTCAATGCTGTCCAAGTCCGGCCAAGGTTCTTAACCACTGCATTCCATTGCCTCCTTCCTGGGTGGCCACTATGTGACTGGGAAAGCAAAGTCTGGACATACCGACTACATTATCCACGATGAAAGCAAATTCCCAAAACCAAAATGAACCATCAAGTGCCCTCAAGGTCCCTGGCCCCCAAGCAGTCCCCACCAGTGGAATACTCGAAGTGCACCCCCTACTCCCACTCTTTCAGAAAACCCCTTACCTGTCCTTCAAACCCGCTTCAAAGTATGTCCCAAAATGCTAGATGCAGTGAGATGTAGGTCGGGACTCCCAGCCCCCCACACTCAGTCAGCTGGTGGGCCCCCGGAGGCCCTCCCTGAAGTAACCCACCACTCATAGTGCCCCCGGCCAGTCACCCTCAAGCAACCTCAAGAGCAAGGCCCAAGGCTGCCTGAGAGCGAACCGGCATCGGCGGGAACCCGGCCCGGTTACCGCGAACCCCAAATTCCCGGGCCGCACCTGCAGCCGCTGGGCGTCCCAGGGTGGGTGACGTCCTCTTCCAAAACCGAGTCCATCACGGACACGGAGGCGGTGGTAGCTTTGGTGGCTGTGGTGGCGGCGGCGCCACGGGTAACCCCCGCTGGAGCGACCCGCCCGGCTCCCAGGTCCCGCCCCCTCTAACCCAGCTCTCGTCCGGACTCCGGCGGCGCCGCTGGAATTCAAACCGCAGCCACCGCCATCTTTCCGGGCGCTTCTTCCTACGGAAACGAGGCGGGGCCACCGCGGCGCGCGCGGTGAAGCCGACCTGGGGGGGCCAGAGGCCTGGCAGGGAAGCGGAGGTGGGCGCCATGTTAACTAAGGGCACCGCATCTGAGCTTGGGCCCGCAAGACTAACGAAAGAGAGGCCGGCTGCCATGTTGCGTGAGGGCACTCAAGCCGAGGCTGGGGCGAGCGCCATCTTTGTTGTGGGCGAAAGCCAGCCGTGGTCCGTTAATTTAAGCGGGAATATGGGAATATGGTCCTGGACCCTCAGAGTTCCTAAAGCAGTGTTTGGCTTTTTAGTGACCCCAAAACCTTACGTTGTGGTCTATACATACAAAAACCTCCTCCGCTTTGAGTTGAAACTCAGATAATAGGATGCTTTAGAAAAATCCTACATGCAGAATCTCACTTCAAGCAGTAATTTGCAGACTTAGTTTGAAGCAAATAACACATCCCTGTGAGCCAAGAGGTCAGCTACACTCCCACTCCGATCTCTCACCTTTATTACCGTTAGGGCGCAAATGCACCTGCTATCAGTAGACAGAGGCCCGGAGAGAGGAAATGACTCTCCCAAAGTAATACTGTGAGTATTAACAATAAGTTTGTCAACTGGAGCCAGATCAGCGGCTCCTGCCAACCAGATGACGGCTTTCTCCAAAACCCTGGCTGCCTTTCTTAAAGCACAGAGCAATCACTAAACACCTAGATAATTTTGGCAGAGCTTAAGCAGTGAAATCAACCTTCTGCTCCCCTTCTCAGTGTTGCTCCCTCCTCTGCAGGCTGTTGGGAGAGCCCTGGATAAAAATAAGGTGGGTGAATGGGTAGACGGTGACTTTCCCAGTAATCATGAACAAATCCCCTCTCAGCCTCAGTTTCCTCATTCTTCAGTTAAGTAATTAATCAATTACTTTCCAAGGAAGTTAAGTAATTAATCAATTACTTTCCAAAGAGGCCTTTCCTAATCCTCTAAATCAAATCACTTCTTGCATTCTTAGCAACCCATATTACTCATTTGTAGCACTTACCACATTTTGCAATTGTATATATCTGTTTTTTTAATGTCTTCCTCTTGCACTGGACTGGAAGATCCATGATGGTAGGCACTCTGTTATGAATTGTTAACTGCTGCATCCTCAACACCTAGCACTGTGCCTGCCACCTGGCAGGTATTTGAAAATATATGTTAAATGAATGAATGATTCAGTGAGTCAATCAATCTGGAAAATGGAGCTAATATCTATCCTGCAAGGTTTGGGGGAGGATAACCTGAGATATAGGAGTCAATCAATAGTAATTCCATACATCCCATATTCATTCTCTTTCTCTCTCTCTCTCTCTCAGATTTAGTGAGGTTTACAAAGCCCATGATTCTGCACCTGTCCCTCTTCCTTCCCCAGATCTTCAAGCATCCCTAGAATCAGCAATGGGATAACAGCCTGAAAGAGAAAGAGAGGGCTTGGCAGGCCGTAAAGCCCTGGAACCAGTACTCCTTGCCAGTGCTAAGTTCATCCCACCTCTGAGATGAGTGTATCCAAAAGCAGGGAAGCCTAGGTGGCAAGATTCCCACCTTGGCTCTGCCAATGACTCTGTGATCTTTGGCACACCACTTCTGCTCTCTAGACATCAGTTTGTACATCTGTTAAATGAGAGGATTGGACCTCTCAGGACTTTACAGCTCTGGAGGTGATTTCTCTGTGTTTATTTCGCAGCTACTAACATTAATACAACCAACTCTCTCCAGAGAGGGAGGCTGAGTTACAAATCATCACTTTCCAAATGAAGGGACTAACTTTCCATCCAGCCAATGAAAACTCTTGAGAAAGAAAAAAAAGAACGAGGACCTACTCATTTAGAGCATGTCTTATGTGTCACTTGTGCCAGGCATATCAAACGCGCCACCTCAGTTAACCCTCACAATAACCTTCTGGAAGAGGAGCTACTATTACACCCATTTTTACAGTTGAGAATACTGAGGCTGCAAAAGGTTAAAAGTGCTTACTCAAGTTTCCACTGACAGTCAGTGCTGGAACTGGGAGATGAGTCCAGGTCCCTCTGAACCTCAGTGCCCTCATTGTTTCAGGCAGCCTGTCATCCCCATTTGTCTGTTTTTCTCCATTTTAGAATTTAGGATTGAAAGGTGAGGGCTACATCCACACAAGAGTATTTAAGTGATATGTTCTCCAGACTCTCCTTCTTCGGCAACTGCTGCAAGGTGGCTGAGAGGTGAATCTTAGTTTGGGCAGTTATGATCACAAGGCTGGAAGTCTGGACACCTGGATTCTGACTCTGGAAACTCCTCCAATTTATCCTCTGACCTAGGGTCCCTTTCCCTTGCTCTATATTTATTTTCTCACGTGCAAAATGGGGTGGACCATATTGAGATCACATGTTTGCATTATCTAATTAGATATTTTGGACACTATAAAGAAGAAAGCCTGTGAGGTGAGGAGTTCTCATTATGGTTAATCTATTGCCTTATTCAGCATGACCACATTCCTGCATTATGTGCTAAACCCTTTAGTGAACCCGGAAACAGAAAATAGAATCAATTGCATAAATCAAAGGCTATTTGGGAAGTTGTTTTTCCTGCTACTATGGTGGTTTCATGGTCAGGGACGGAGGCCTTTGCCCTGTCTCCGTCTCCCCATGGCCTTTCTTTCTGCCAAGTCTGGAGATGACGTCACTGCCACCAGCTGTTTGAGCTATCTGGAGCCATCTCCTTGGCAACAGCCACACAACCACAAAGCTGGCATTATTATTTCCTTGGACAGGGTCATATCAAATGGTTGGGAGGAAGTAGTTTGTAGCCAGATGTCTTTCATTTGGGTGGAACCCTCCTCAAGTTTTAGCAGCTCAAGACACTTTACTTGCCATTACAAACAGCAAGAATAACTTTTTATAGGATCAGTACATACGCATTGCTACTTTGCACTATTCCATTTCATTCTCACCACACTGTGAAGAGAACTGGGATGACTGTGCTGCCCCACAGAGAAGGAAACTAAGGCTCAGAGAGGGAAAGAGATTTGCCAAAGGCCAAACTTCCTTCTTGCCTTTTTCCTTAGCTTTTTATTTAGAAATAATGTGAGACCTAGGAAAAAGTTGCAAAAATACTACAAAGAATTTCTCATATAACCTTCATTCATTTTCCTAACATATTAACATCTTACATTAACCACTGCACAATTGTCAAAAATAAGAAATTACACTGATACGATACTATTATGACCGACCTTATGTAAATGTAATCCGTTTTCTCATTAATTCCCTTTTGCTGGTCTGGGATCCAATCCAGTATTCCACGTTGCATTTACGTGTTACGTCTCCTTACTCTCCTCCAATCTCTGGCAGGTAGTCTGTCTTTATCTTTCATGACATTGACACTTTTAGAAATTCTTCCCATTATTTGATAGACTGTTTCCCATTTTAGGTCTGTGTGGTGTTTTTTCTCAAGTTTAATTCAGGTTACGCACTTTTGACAAGAATACCCAGTGCCCTTCCCAGGGTGCAATGTCACTGTGTCTCACTAATGGGTGACCGTAACTCTGATGTCTTGACTACAGAAGTATCTGCCAAGGTTCTCTGCAGGAAAATGACTATTTTTCCTTTTGTCATTAATAAGAATCTTGTGGGGAGATGTTTGCGGCTATGTATGCCATTTTCTATACTTTCACCCACTAATTTTAGCATCTATTGATAATTCTTACCCAAAACAACTATTATAGTGGTATTTTCCAATTGCTGATTTTCTATTTTCATCACTTCTTCTATATTTTATTAATTGGAATTCTACTGTAAGGAAGAGCTTTCCCTTTCCCCACATTTGTTCGTTTATTCAGTGGCTTATTTACGTCAGTATGGACTCATGGATATTTGTTTTATTTTATGTGTTATAAGCCATTACTATCATTATTTATTTTGTTACACACATTTTCCTAGATTTGGCCAAGCTGCCCTTCTAATACATGGCTGTGCCAAGGTTCAAACACAGGTGTGTCTGGTCCCAATGTCAGCAGTATTTCTGGCACACCAGTCTGTCTGCTTGCTCTCAAAAACTCCTCCCAACCAACCCTCAAAATCAGCAGTCTTTGCGAGGAACCAATTTCCAGTCAGCAGCCACTGTCTTCTCCATAGCAGGCTGATGAGTCAAGCCAGTGACACCTTCTGGGCCCACCATGTAGCCCAAGGCTGTGCACACAGTAGGTGCTCAATACCAGTTTGTCAAATTAACTCCAATTCCTGACTTTTTCTCAAGATGGGAAGGAGAAATACCCTGATACAAAGGGAATCGAATATAGATTATTGAACTAGAGAAGGTAACACACATGAACATGCTATGATCTTAGACCTGCCAATTCAACTTTCTGGACCTATTTTCTTACCTATACACTGAATGCATTAGGCCACAACATTCAGGCCTCTTCAGCTCTGATGTCCCATGAATAACTAGCTACCATATACTGAGCTCTTTCTGTGTGCCAGGCACTATGTTAAATACTTTACACTCTGTCCTCACAATACCCTCATTAAATAAGAACTGATAATGCTCCAATTTTATACATGACAAAACTGAGATTCGGAGAGGAGGAGTTGCCTGGCCATGGAAGGGGACCAGAACATGCCATCCCCAAATATGCCACTTTGGCATAAGGATTATTTTGAGCTGAGGGCAACTGAGAATCAACAGATTCTGGAAGAATTCTCGGCCTTCTCCTTTTCTGCCTTAAAGCATGAATTCCCTTTGCACAGGCGTCCTCCCTCCCTGTCTTCCATTAGTTTTCCCCACATCTTCCCTAGTCCCCTCCCCGTGATGTCCCATCTCTTCAAGCACAAAACCCCTTTCTTTTGTTGAAATGGTATAAAAGCCCTCAAGCCTAATTACTTCTTTGAGTTTCGCCTCTTTTCTGTGAACACCTGTGCACATAACCATTAATAAAAATTGTATGCCTTTTCTCCAGTTAATCTGTCTTTTGTTCTTTTAATTCAGTCG
Source organism: Mirza zaza (assembly GCA_008750895.1). Classification (NCBI taxonomy): domain Eukaryota; kingdom Metazoa; phylum Chordata; class Mammalia; order Primates; family Cheirogaleidae; genus Mirza; species Mirza zaza. The sequence goes on along the minus strand of VSMD01079549.1, from coordinate 64,066 downwards.
CCCCAGCTACACCCATAAAATTCTGGAGACACACAGAGTAGGAGTTGAGTCAGTATGATCCAGGAGGTGGAAAAAGGTGTTTTATAAGACCTATGCCCTGCAAAAGCAGCAAAGCAACCTGTACGTACCACATGTGCAGTAACTTCTCACTTTTTAAGGCCTGCAAGTGAGATAGTGCAGGAGGTGGACTTCTGGCTGCCTGCCCGAGCCTTGAGCCAAAGCTTAAGTCTGCTTACAATACCAAACAAAAGCTTTGAAAATGATTAACACCCAACTTCACTAGAAGGTAGTTCTGCTTTCTTTAACAGGACTGGCAACCACTGGGTGCAGGTTCCGCCCGCTCTGGTCAAAGCCACCTCGAACTGGTTACTGCCAAGATGAAGCCTGAAGCTGACCACTCATAGACCTTTTGCCTCATTTTAATGTTAACAATCATGCCCGAGGGTGGAGATTTAACATGCTAATGAGGCATGCAATGTATGAAGAAGCATGATCACTGGCCGAGCAGCTGCCAACAAAATTCCACCTCTATGTGCTATGATTTCAATATTAGTGTCAAACTTTCTCTTTCCACCCTTTAAAAGTTCCCCAGCCCTTTGTTCAGAGAGCCAGTCTGCTTGCTTCTTAACCAGCACCATCTTCCTTTTGTTCAAGCAAAGCACCATCACCGCCCTGCCCAAGTAAAGCCTTGCTGTATACATTCCTTTTTCAGTCTCGGGCCAATTTCTATTGACTCGGGGATCAAGAACTATGAGGTCAGTAACACAGAGATAAAATAAAATCCCTACATGACACAACTATTTACAAAGCCTATGCCACATGCTTCATCCCTTGCTGCTCCTTCAAGACAGCAGCTTGAGACAAGTTCATTATCACTCTTTTATGGATAAGAAAATTGAGACTCAGTGACATGAACTTATTTTCCCATCGTCACACAGCAAGCTACTGACAGAAAGGAACTTGGACCTTAATTTCCTGATTTTCAAAAGCTGACGCTCCTGAGCTTTTTGAAACTTACAGAAGGCATAGATACATCCCAAGCCAAGATATCCCTTCTGAAATTGATCATCCTCAGTACTATGGCCAGATCCCGTCTAAACCCAGGGGCTGGCTACAGGAGAACCAAAGCTGCTGGAAACGTTACCCTAGGATGCCAGGGAGAGTTTTCAAGCACCCTCTCCTAGCTGCATATTTGAATATGTAAAGCAGCAATAGCTCTAGGCAAAGAAGGATAATTAAATTAATCAATTGTCCAGATATTTTGCAGATTAAAAAAAGCACTTAATGTCTTGTGACTTGCAGGAGGGGGATGGTAAACTTTGCCTCTCCCTTAAACGTAGTAAATTCATGTTGAGTGTGCAGGTTAGGACCTAGGGAAGGGTGTACATATTTGTGTTGGCTGCAGTACCTCCTTCCTCAAAGGGATGAATGTAAACCCTCTACCTTTGCCTTCCTCCCTAACACACCACCAGGTACACCGCACAGGTGGTGTCCTGCATGAGGGTACATCCAGCCATAGGATACCTGGAGGTTTAAATTCAATTCATGCTCTGTTTGACAAGCTGTGAGTCCACTCCAAAGTAGGAATGTCTTTTTCTAACTCACACAAAGGAACTGTACGTGCTAGTGGTTCTTATATTCTAGAATACCTTTCCTTCCTCTTCTCTCTCAAATTCCCAGGTGACTCCCAGCCACAGTTAAGAGAAAGTTTTGGGGCCCAGTGTGGGGCAGTGGCTCAAGCCTGTAATCCTAGCACTTTGGGAGGCCGAGGCAGTAGGATCACTTGAGCCCAGGAGTTCAAGACCAGCCTGAGCAAGAGCAAGACCCCGTTTCTACAAAAAATAGAAAACTTAGCCAGGCACGGTGGTATGCACCTGTAGTCCCAGCTACTTTGGAGGCTGAAACGGGAGGCTTGCTTAAGCCCAAGAGTTTGAGGTTGGAGTGAGCTATGATGATGCCACTGCACTTTAGCCCAAGCAACAGAGCAAGACTCTGTCTCAAAGAAAAACAAAAGAGAGAAAGTTTTGGGACGCAGTCTGGGTAGATGCCCCATGCTGGACTCCCAGGACACCTTGAGCTTATCTTCATTGTGACACTTAGCTCCGTAATTTTCTATTAACTTGGCTGTCTCTCCTATGGTAGTGTGAGCTTCTTGAGACTAGGAGAGGCAATGTTTTTATTTTAAATCAATTTTATTGAGACAGAATTTACAAACAACAAAATGCACTCACTTTAGGTATACGAGTTCCTTCTGATGAGTTTTGGCAAACTTACATACCCACACAACAGCCACCACAATCAAGGCATGGAACAGGGCTCTCCAACAGAACCGTCTGGGATGATAGAAACACAGTATTCTAAATCCGCATTGTCCAACAGAGTAGCCACTAGCCACGTGTGGCTACTGAACCCTGAAAATGTGGCTACATGATTGAAGAACTGAATTTTTTAAATTTTTATCTTAACCAATGTCAACTTAAATAGCCACAAGAGGCAAGTGGTTACCATATTAACACAGATATAAAACATTTCTATCACCCTAAAGAATTTCCTGGTAATCCTGCCCTTCCACCTCAGGAAATCCCTGATCTACTTTCTGTCATTAAAGATTTGTCTTTTTGACAGTTTCATAGAACTGGAATCCTACGGTATATACTCTTTTGTGTCTGGCTTCTTTGGAGAGCAGGGATTTTTAATTCTGTATCCTAGGGTTTATTATGGTACTTGGCAGATAATAGGTGTTTAATAAATGTTGGGAAAAGAATAAATTAATAAATCTTAACCAGGATTTAATGATCTTACCCCAAACGCCCTTTTTTTCCCACCTAATAGAATACAAAAGTGAAAAAGGCTCACATAGAGAACATTAAACTAAACCTCTTGGATTCACTGATGGAAAAACTGAGATCCAGATGGGTTCAGGGGCCTGCCCGAGATCACTCTGTGAATTTGTAACAGAGCATGGACAGACCTGACATGTGCAGACTCCCAGGCCTGCACGCTCCTCACTCCACGATACCCACTTCCCATCCATTTCTCATAGGCAAATGTGGCAATTCTTGAGGATCCCCGTGGGACCACGGAATGCCCACAAGATGCCATGCTGCCTATTTCTGCCTCCTGTGGGTGCCATCCTGGCCCAAGATCACGCAACAAAGACACCGAAACAGCAACAATTCAACTTAAAAAGTATCTCATTTCATTCCAAATGTACCCAAAACCTAGGAGTGGCCTTACTCCAGTACTGGAGTGGGCTGTGTGTTGGTTTTCTAGTCAGAATACAAACCACCTGGTACCTGATCCAATTCTCTACTCAACTAGAAAAAGAATAGCATTGAAATTTTTGGTACAGTTTTTTATTAAAGACCTCTTAAATAATAGGGAGAGAGGGAGGGAACTAGCATTCATTGTAGATCTTGCATGCGCCAGGGTGCTTAACATGTAAGATTTCACTTAACCTCACTGCAACCCTCAGGGGTTGGCATCATTAGTACTTTTACAGGTAATGACAAGAGGGCTAAGCGCCATCTATTAACTTGCCAAGATCTTGTAGTTGTGAGGCCTTCACTGGAACCCATGTCACTCTGCTTTCAAAGCTGATGCTCTCAGTACTGCAACCTATTCTCTTTTAGAACCCAGAAAAAGAGATTTTCCGTTGGTGTTCCGGTATGCATACTTTCATTAGACGGTAACACAGTTACGTTGTTGATTCTTGGGAAGCTCATAGCTAAATTGGGTGTCAATTGCTAATTTAGCCTTTAGGTTTTCTGGTATATTTCTACTTCCTCCTTGGTATACTTAACTTCTACTTAGAGCATAATTGAAAGGTTTTATGATCTCTTTTAGTACAAAAAGGTGAGATACAGATTATGAGTAAATGAGGGTCCTACTTTCCCAGGACAGTACCTGTGCATTTTAACTGAAGGAAATTCAAACTGTAACTGTTGCCATATTCCTTGTTTTAGAATTTAAAGGCCTCTCCATTTCAGATAATTCCTTTGGGGATTAACAGCCCATTGGAGTCTACACAATTTGCTTAATTACCCTAAAATTATTATCTCAACTAAAGCAGAATCTTAATAGACACCCTTAATGTCTTTAGCCTTATCTGGAAGAATCTCATTTCCTTGCAAAAATAGCTTCCTCAAATGAGGCTGGATAATCCCCTAGCCATGGTGATTAAAGATAACAACGGCTCATTTAGAAAGTGTTTTGAGGACTTAAAAGGCTGAGATGTAGCCTGTTGATTCTGCAAGCTACTGAAAATAAAGGCAAGGAGGGGAGGGCACCAAAGGCATCCCTATGCTGGACTATGTCTGCTGCCTACCAGTGAGCACATGCCACAGAGTTTAAGGAGAGGCAGGCCAGTCCGTGGGCGAGGTCTCTCTCTGCTCTGAAGGAATGAGCTTCATCAGCACCCGTCCATGGAAGGGGATTTTGTGCCGTGTGTTACCAAGGTCACCCACAAACATCCCTACTTACAAGAGATGTGGCGCTTTCCAAAATAATAGCCTATTTGGTTTATGGTTTAAGCTTTCACTTATTCAAAGCCTACACACCACAGCAAACTGACACATCTTTACCTTTATTTATCGGTGTAAAAACTGTGATACTGCGATACTGCTGATTCACTTATTCATTTACTACAATTTATGAAGATTTTGTGTGTGTGTGTTAGAGCCGGTGCTTGGCAATGGGAATACAAAGATGAAGACAGCCCTATTCTTTGAACCCCTTCAGTTCAGGTTTTATGGAGGCTACATTACATAGCCATGATTTTTAAACCATTGGCCATTGGTGATTAAACTTAATCTCCAGGCCCCAGAGGATGGGAAGTGGGGTTGAAAGTTTCAGTCCTCTAAACCTATCATTGGTTTTGCTGGCAACCAGGACCCCTATCTTTAGGGGCTTTCCAAAAGTCATCTCATTAAATCTGGTGTGGTTGACAGGGGCTTGCCATAAGTCACGAAAGACATTCCTTTCACCTTTATCATCCTGGAGTTATTTCAAAAGCCAGAGACAGAAACCAAATATAGTATCAGATGCTCCTGTAGCTCATGACACTTAAGACATTACAAAGGTTTCAGAGATCTGACCAGGAGCTGGATGAAGATCAAAGTATTTATTTCTTATTATCTCACAATATCACAAGAGTATCATCATCATCATCATCATTTTCATCATGAATGGATATTGGATTCTGTAAAATGCTTTGCTGCATCTATTAGGATGATCATTATATGAGTTTTCTTTTTCAGCCTGTGTCAATTATTACATTGATCGATTTTCAAATGTTATACCAAGCTTGCATTTGTAGGATAAACCCCAGGTGGCCATGAGGTACTATTGTTTTTAATGTATTGTTGTATTTAATTTGCCTTGCTTCAATTTTCTTAGAAATATTTGTCTATGTTCACGAGAAGTAGGGTCTGTAGTTTTCTGTGACGTCTGTCTGGTTTTGTATCTAGGTAATGCTGGTTTCATAGAATGAGCTGAGAAATACCGCTTCCTTTTTATTTTTTCTGGAAGTTTGTGTAGAATTGGTAATATTTCTTCTTTAAATGTTTCTAGAATTCATCAGTGATGCTATCTGGACTTGGAGTTTTCTTTGGGGGAGGTATTTTTTAACTACAAATTCAATTTCTTCAAAAGATATAGGACTATTTAGGTTATCTATTTCTTTTTGAGTGAGCACAGTAGTCTGTCTTTTCAGAAATCTGTACATTTCATCCAAGTCATCAAATTTATTGTCATAAACTTCTCTTTTCAATGTCTTTGGAATCCATAGTGATTATCCCTCTCTCATTCCTGATACTGATTTTTTTTTTTTGTCTTTTCCTTCTCTTAATTTTTCAGATCATCTCTGCAGAAGTCTATCAATTTTATTGGATTTCTCAAAAAACTAGCATTTAGTTCCATTGATTTTCTCTCCTTAGTGTTTTATTTATTTTTGGTCTTATTTGCTATCTTCTGCATACTTTGGGTATATTTTGCTCCTCCTTTTCTAGTTTAAGATAGACATTTAGGTAATTAATTTGAGATCTTTTTTTTTTCTTTTGTGAGACAGAATCTCACTTGGTTGCCCCAGCTATAGAGCAGTAGCATTGTCATAGTGCACAGCAACCTCAAACGCCTAGGCTCAAATGATTCTTCTGCCTCAGCCTCCCAAGCAGCTGGGACTACTGGTGTGTGCCTCTACACCTGGCTAATTTTTTCTATTTTTAGTAGGGATGAGGTCTTGCTCTTGCTCAGGCTGGTGTTGAACTCCTGGATTCAAGTAATCCTCCAGTCTTGGCCTCCCAGAGTGCTAGGATTACAAGTGAGAGCCACCACACCCGGCCAGTCCTGTTTTCTAATACAAAAATTTAGTGCTCTAAATTTTCCTTTAAGTACTGCTTCAGCTGCATCCCATAATTTTGAAATGTTGTATTTTCATTTTCATTCAGTCCAAAATACTTTCTAATTTTTCTTTTTTGACATATGTGTTATTTGGAAGTATGTTAGTTTTCAAATATTTCAGAATTTCCCAGATGCATGTGCAGTTGAAAAGAAAGTATCTCCCGCTGTTGTTGGGCTGAGTGTTCTATGTCAATTAGATCAAGTTGGTGGTAGTTATAGCCTTACTTGTTTTCTGTCTACTTGTCTAATTATAATTGTGGTTTGTCTGTTACTCTTTTCACAAGTATCAGTTTTTGTTTTGTGTATTTTGAAACTGTTATGAGGTGCATATACATTTAGGATTGTTACATTTAGGATTGATGAATATATTCTTTTGCCATTGTGAAATAAAATGTAATGGGTTTGTTTTGTTTGGTTGTTTCTTTAGCACACATATCACCAAATTATGGTGTTTCCTTCCAAATATTTTCTTTGTATATTTTTTCAACAAAGTTGAAATTATGTTTTATCTACCAGTTTGTATCCTATTAAAGTTTTCACAATGAAATGTTACATATATATCATTGTGTACACACACAGTTTAAAAAAAGAATACAATGAAAACCCACAGTAATGGGGTGTAAGAAATAGAACATTACTGATTACTTTGAAACCATCTGTACATCCCTCTTTCCCTTCCAAAGTTATCTTTACTTTTGTATTAATCATTCCCTTGTCTTTCTTTACCATTTTCCTACAAAAATATGTATTTCTAAACAACATATTATCCTATTTCCCATTTTTTGGCTCTTAAAAGAAATTATATTGTATAGATTTTCTATGGCTTTTTTTGTTCAACATTATGTTTTTGTGGTTTATCCACATTGAAGTATATAGGCTATAATTCATTCATTTTCCATTACTGCATAAAATTCTCTTGAAAGCATATGGATAGATCGCAATCTATCCATTCTTCTAGTGACAGACATTTGAACTGTTTCCAATTATTTTGCTTTAACAAATCATGCTGCAATGAAAAATCTGGAATGCGGCTTCTGGTGCACAAACATAAGAGATTCTTTAAACTATACACTAGGAGTGGAATTTCATGCATATCTTCAAAATATTTCATTTTTCTTCACTTCTGATTCTGTTTTTAATAATTCTTCCTAATCATCCTTAGTGATTGTATGTTATCTTAACAAGTATATGCACTAAACCACATCCCTATTCTTGAACATCTAGAATTTGTCCCTATTTTTTGGAACTTTAGACATCACTCTGAAAAAAAAAAGTTGGTGAAGTCTCTGATTTTTAGGTCATTTCTTATGAAGGATTCCCAGAAGTGAATTTCTTGAATCAAGACCAATTTACCATTTTTACCAATTTACATTCAGTAGGAGAACTTTTATCGCTAAAAAACACAAAGTAAAAACCATCTAAGTAGTTGTTAATCTTTTGGGGATCATGGATTCTTTTGAGCCTATGATTAAAGTATGGCTTTTCTCTCCAGAAAAAAAAAGACACATAATTTGCATTCATAAATAAAACAGCATTCAATTTCAAGGGTTTCTCAGACCCTCTGAAGCTCATATATTGACACCTCTCTTGAACAAGAAATATCGTCCTCCCATTGAATATAAGATTTCTTATAATACTTCACCAAGTAAGTTCACATACCAACTCTTGTATTGTAAAGTACCTTTTGTTTTAACCACTATTTACTGAGCACCCACAATGTACCAGCAATGTGCCAGATACCAGAGACAGAAGAATAAATGCTCCTGGTTTCAAGTCTACTGGGGAAGACACAAGCAAGTATTTTATAATAAAAGATGTGCAGTAAGAAAGATACTCATTAAGCAAAATGTAGGTACAAATTAAGGATTGATCAACTTCCTTTTATCGGGGGTTTGCAGAGAACGAACAAACATTCTCAAGGATATTCCAGGTAGAGGAAATCACACCAGCAAAGGGGTTATATATGCCTATATAACCTGGCATATATAGGAAATGATACATGAGATTAATATTGTTGGATTAGAAAGGCAACAGGCATGGGGAAGGGATGAGACTCTTCCTTACATGGGTCAGAGATTAAAAAACAATATTGACATATACAATTCTAGCAGTTGATCTGACAATACAAAGGAAACCACAAAAGAAAATTTCCTCCCAAATGCTTCCTTTATTACCCAAACCTACTCTTATTACATACAAAGAAAACATTTTGCCTGTTTTTCTCCAACTGTCTGAAGTGCAGCATTCAGTTCAACATACAAGGTTTAAACCCTACTTATTATTAATACAAACAAGCAACACATTTTAAATTTAACATTGTCTGATTGGCTTTCATTTTGTATGCAGAAGTATTCGAGAGCCTGTACAATCATTACTACAATAATTTCTTCATAAAATTGCCTTGAAAGGCTAACTTGTAGGTAAAACTATGATTTTAACATTGCTTTAGAATGTTGAGTTTCAGCCTGTGCTCTCATGAAAAACATTTTGTTGTTTTTAATTTAGCTTAACTTTTTAAATATGACTAAGCACAATTGCTATTATACTTTCAAGTTACTGATTCAATTATAATGGAGCATGTGGAATATTTTTAAACATATGCATCTTATACTCCTATGGGAAATGAATACAACCAGTCTTGCTAATGCAATCTAATGAATGTCTTTACTTGATAAACTTGCATTAAAAGAATGAATACAATACTATAAATGTTTTTGACAATATTTCCCCTCAGTGTGGTAAGTTTGTATATATTTACTTTCTCTTGAAACTTTGTTTAGATTTCTGCCATGCTTATTCTGTTCCTTTATGATAACATCCAATTCATATACATCATAGAACCACATTTATAAACATATAAGGTGTGATTATAAAGTAATAAAACCTGTTTTCATGTGTGGTAAGAAAGGAAAAACAGGGTTTTAAAATTCAAATATCAACCAACTGAAGCTGAATAAACCAATTTAAATTTATAAAGCTCTTAGCACAAAGAGCTGGCTGACTTTTTTATTTGGAGATCTCTTAAGATGCCATCCCATCAAACATCATTTAGCTTTGTCAAAATAGAGAATCCTCAAAGGTTACTTAAAATAATAAAAAGATGTACTCTCATTACAAGTTAACTAATAAACACATAGAATATGGTTTCCCTTCCAATTTCTACTAAAGAAATAGTTTACATGTGCGAAAAAGAAACCCAAAGTGAGCAAGTTTTGTTTATAAAATTTTTATGGAAATCCCAATGGATTTCACAGGGTATAGGCAAAAGCACAAATAAGAATATATGTTAAGATGTTTTCTTCTCATGTTTTGTTTCCTTAAAGGGGGGATCTTTATGTGTTTTTTTTCCCCAAGCAGAAAACATTTTTTAAATTAAATTAAACAAAATACATGGTCAATAAATGAATGTTTCAAAGATTTCCATGAAGTGAATTGAAAAGAAATGATCCTTGGCATATATATAAACACATCTAACAACTCTGACCACATGAAAAAAGTAAAAGAACAAATCTACAATAGGTACAAATTATATACATTTATTTTTTTAATAATTTTAAATAACACTCTTGTATAAATTCTTTCATATATTCAAATCATACACAAATTTAGAAATGTATTATGAAGCCTAGTACAGCATATGTATGAGACACATTTTAAAAATTTATGTTAGAATTTTAGTGACATAAATACAAGTTTAATGTTTCAGAAACATTTCCTAATTGCTTGGGCTGATTTAATGTATTATGGAGTGCTTGTTCCTAACATTAAAACTTGACTTTAAATCATTTAGCTTTTGGACTAACTTAGATCTAAAGCCCTGGGCTCACATTCTAGGGCTGCTGCTGCAGCTATTGCGTATACTTAAGTAACAAGAAAGATTCCCAATTGCCTTTGAAAAAGCATCATTCAACCACTGACATTTTAATGATCCATAACATTTAGTCCATTTGATATTATTTGACTTTTTCAGATGGATCAGTGTATACTTCCTGCTTTTCCCCTTGGCACAGTCTCTGGCTCATGGTTAAAGAGAAAAATTTATTAACCTTTCTTTATTCCCCCATACACATCAAACTCATTTTAGCTGCAAACTCCTTACTATCAAGAAGATCACAACAGACCAAAGGTTCTTCATGGATGAGGCTAAAAATGCTTTCCTTGCTCTAACAGATTACACTAGTTGTTTTTTTTTTTTTTTTTTTTTAGCTTTTTGAACTTTTTGCAGAGAGCTTTCCTTGATATGTGGAAATTCAACTCCTACCCACATACCCTACAGTATAAGTATGAAGGCTGTTCATTGTAAGTGGTGTTATGTTCATCAGGTGTCCTTCAAAAAATACAGGACCAAGGTGAACGATCTAATAACTCAGTTCCAATTGAAGCTGTCAAGAGGAAATACTGTTGCTTTAGCTGCTTCCAAAACAGCACAAGGACTAAATATCCTAAAGACACTCAGCTGACCAAAATGAAAACTAGTAGGTCAGTGAGTATTTACTTTAATGGTCAATTTTCCTAGGAATAATGGGGCTGGAGAATAGCAACATAATTTGAGGCTTCTACAAATCCTGTCCAAAATATTCACTCTCCTCCCATCCCATGCCTATTTTCTGTTCTCGTCTCATAAAATCTAGGTATCCCTGGGAAGAGTAATGCTTTAGGTCCATAGGACCTTAGTATAAATGAGGTTTAGTTTTTTATTATCATTTTTTCTCTATAACTAGAGAAATTCCATTAATAGGAGAGCCCCAAGGGATAGAGGGTAGAAGGAGGAGGAAGTAAGGGCGGACAAAGACATACTTAACACTACCTAGGGCAGCTAACTGTAAGAAATGCATAAGGCCTTACTAAAATGAATTAATGAAGATAAAATTATCACCTAATAGCAGTACCTGTCATTATTCAATAAGATTCACATCAGTCTTAATCTTCTTAAAAAATAACATATTTCTAATCTTTAGACAAAAGTTCTTCCATATCCCTGCTGCTGGATGCCACAGTGCATGGCAGCCCTGCCTTTACAGGAATGAATATTGTGCAGCGCATTCCATGCTAGTTTCCTAGTCTGATTTCAGTGGTAGATCACTTCATGATTGATACATATTTTAAAGCAAAATTATTTCCACAAGCAAAAAGCTGGTGACACTAAAGGATATTATTTAAAACAAATTTTAAGACTTTTTTTCATTAGGAAAAATTAAGAACATGACCTAGGAGCTGTTAAAAAGTATTTACAGGTAAATATTTTTTGTGATTCAATTTTTGTAATGCCTTTTAAGGTCTATTTTAAGGAGTTCCTACATGGCCAGAATCCTCACTATTTGGCTTTAGCTCTTAAGCTCCAACAGACATTCCTTTTTCTATTGGGTTAACTCCTATTTAACAAATGTTTATTTCTCACTATCCTCAATCCTGGCCTTTTTTTTCTGAGGGGAGGGGTATGTGGGAGAAAGGCAGGCATGCCACTTTGCCCAGTTCCTTAGAATTGTGCCTGGTCTGTACGCATGTATGCAGCAACTACTGGGGAAAGCAAATTTTCCTTTCCTGCTTGGAGAGATTAGTTCACTCTAATGAAGCACAAACTGGCAGATTTGTTTTCTTATCACTAATACTGGCTTCAAATAGCAATCTTCCTGTGTTCTTTCCACTAAGTCCTTCATAGCTCTATGGCCCTGGACTGCACCTGGTACTTACAAAAAAATTAGGAACACCCACAACGGGACTTTTCCTCCCAGCCTTCTTGTGTCCATGGCTAGGCAATCTCTGCATTAGTACATAGTTGAAGAACATGTGCTTTAGAGTTAGACATCCTGATTCCAAGCCTACTAATGACATACATTGTGTAGCCTCTCTGTGCCTCAGTTTCCTCATCTATAAAAAGCGGACAATAATTACTTCCTCAGGGGGCTATGGTGAGGAACAAAGGACATACATGTGAAAAAGTGCTTTGCAAACTACAAAAGGTTACAGAAATATTAAATAATTTTAATATAATATAATGTAACCTCTACTCTTAAGAGCAATGGCCAAATACACAGAGCACCCTCAGGTTACCAGAAATAGATTATTTGCCTATACATCCTTGAGAACATCATCTCCAAACCCTGAGAACAACTTAGGGGTCTCCTATAAAGGGATGACCAAATTCTAGGTTTTTCTCTAGGGAAGTTAGGCAAAGGGGTCAAATCAGATTTCCTAAGTCTAATCTAATAGGAAGTCTTTGCTTTTTTCTAATCACTTCACAGTTTGCTGTTCCTCCTAATAAGTATCTATATTTGACTTCTGACTACTTTTTCTGGCTTGTTTAATCCACAATCTGTTAATTTCATAATAAATGAGAGCAACAGTAGTTGGCCTCTAGGAAAAAAATTGCATCTAAAAGCAAGGACTAACTAAACACACCCAACAACTGAGCTACCTTCTAACTAGACAAGGAAAACTATAGCACTGCAGGGAGATGGCACATACCTCATGGCAATGAATGATGAGTTATGTTCAAATGTAGGCTTTTTATAAGGGGATATCAATATCTCACAGGCATAAAAACTAGAGATTCCAAGTGATATGATGATGGCTTTTCTTTTGGAACTAAAATATTCCTATCCTTTGGAAGACTATCTTTTACATTCAGGAAAAAAAATTTTTAAATGAGGGTATGTTTTATATTAACATAAATCTATATAGAGTGGATAGGGTCTAATTAGATGAGTATTTTGGAGAATGCAGCCTTTGTCCCAGCTTAACAATTATTGACTTCGAAATCTATTGCTTGACTCTACAGTAAGTCAAAGAGCATATAACTCTACTTTTAGATTGAGAAAGGAAAGAAAGATTACAAACATTCAACCTCTTATAAATTTTAACAGTGCCCAAAGAGGGACTAAAAATGACTGATGCTCACCAGAGTCCCAGCTCCAGCAATATTGCCAACTATTTTACAGTATTTTAAGCAACCCCCATATTTTCTTTTTACAACACCATTAACTGCTGTACAAATAAATCCCAGATGATAAAATATGACATGATTTTTTTTTACAAATAGATACAATGTGGACCAGATATGCTACATTAATTATGTACACCTTATTTCTCCAGAGGCAGGAATATTCCTTATTTTTAGACAATTTATCATTTACACTGAGACCCTGAGGAGGACCATCAGCTTCCTGCTCCCAGTGCTGCCTTCCTCTACCATGAGAAGCTTATCCTGTGCTTTAATCTCATCACTGAGCAAGAATCCTGGGAGGAAAAATCAAGCCCTTCCAAAGATCTTCTTGGGGCTTTTCTACCCCCTATTCTAGAAACAATCAAGACTGCTTATTGTGATTTAGCCTAGACACCAACTTTTCCTCAATGATGTCTTTTAGTACAGTAAAATGAATACAATCCCTGACCCTCCTTTTAAAAAAAGGTATTTCAGGAATGGAGATGAAGTCTTCCAGCAGTCCTTTCCCCTCCATCATGTTGTTACCACTGGTTTGGTGAACACTTTCCCAAGAGTCTATTTGCAGGTCAAAGTGGATTTGGGCTGCACTATGGGGTTCAGCCTTTCCTTACTCCTATGTGGTTTGGTACAAAAATATATTTTACTTCAAATCCTTAATGACAGTGAATGCTTCAGATCTTCATGGGAAAACTAAGAGCAATAGATTAGGCTAAGCACATTACAAATTTGTACCTGAAAATTTCTGGTGCACTATTTGCCTTTGTTTTCTCAGCAAGCTCTACCAGGTCTGTCTGGCCCAGGAGCTGGTGCTGTCTTAGTAAGCACTGTGGTTGAACAATCCAGGAGAATAGTTCCAGCTCCTTAGGCTTTGTAGTTATGCATGGGTGTTGTCAGGGTCAGTTGCCCATTGGGAGCCACTTCATTGCCATCATCTTCCAACAATCCCGACACATCTGCGTTGGGAATGCTGTCATGGTAGCTGCTGAAACTGATATTATCTTCTTTCAGCTCGATGGTCCAAAAGGGGGCATTGAGTTTCCGGTTTTGGTACTCACGGTACATATATACAGCCCCTACAAATCCCATTAGCAGTACCACCACAATGATGATGACTGTCAAAATGATGATGTTAAACTGGGTCCATGATACATCAGCTAAAGCTGAAGTGCTGTTTTCAGAAGTGCTTAAGATAGTCTGCAGGGTTGTGGGGGTAAATGTACTATTTATAATAGGGGTGGGCACTGATGTGGTCAAAGAGGCATTGGAAACCAAAATGGTAGAACCTTCAGGTGTTGGAACAATAACTTCTGAAAATAAAAACAGAGAATGAAATGTAAAAGACAAAATTATCCAGTTTTGAGAAACAATAAAAGAAATACACGTGGGAGTGGAGGTTGATGTGGGATGTTTACATGATAGTCTGTTTTAAGGTAATGCAAGTTAAAAATAATTTTAAAGGAAATACAGTGATAAGAATCAGGGTCTAGAAAGCTAGATTATTACATCTGTAGCTGTTCTCTAATATGTATAATATCTGTACTAAAGCCTTTAGGAAATTTCCAATGTTGGAGTTTTCTATCCTTCTTTACTCTCAGATAGAGTCACATACATTCCTGCAAATGCAGTAAATATGTCACTACTGAGTTCTAAATCATGTGGTTAAAAGTGACAGCGATAGATGGCAATCATTTGAACTAAAGTAAGTCCAACATGCCTGATGGTATTTCATAAAGGTAAAATTCTCCTCAAAGGAGGTGTAGGAAAAATTGTATCTCTAGTTACATCAGAAAAGTACAATTTAAATTGTCCAGGGTTGATGTCAGCCAAGAGAGAAAATAGCCTTCCTTTAATTCCATGTGTAGTAATTCTTCCTTTGTGTAGATTATAGCTATTTTATAGTTTAAGTGCTATACTTTGTACTTCTAATGGCAGCACAGCTCAGCAGAATGACCAAAGGCTTTGAAATCAAATCGAACTATGTGGCTGTAGATAAGTCAATCTTTTTAAAGCTCAGGTTCCTCATGTGTAAAATGGGAATAATAATATCAACTTTGCAGAGTTCTCGGAAAGGATTAAATGAGATAATGTACTATGCAGCACTATCACATTTAATGCTTACAGTGCTTGGCACATAGTAGGTACTCAATAAAATGGTTACTATTATTTATTACAATTAATCACCACAGTCAGCCACATCAATTTATCCTAAAAAGTGGCAAAGTTTATATGTATTACTAATACTTAATAAGAAAAATCATACTTTCAGCTTACTATGGACAAAGTATGCTTCCCAAATGGAAAAGATCTCTAGCTAGAGATAGGGTTCAATTTGGTTCTTTTGGACTTGATCACAATAGCATAAGGATATCAAGAAAGTGGCAGAAAGATGACAGCTGCCACAGACTAATAGTTCATCAGCCTAGTGGTCAACATATGTTAGAATATCAAAGAGTGGTTTATAGAACAGCATGGTCTCATCCCTCTGTGACCTAATATGCCCTTGATATCCCTAACTCATCCTGAATTTATAATCATTAATTTTTTTCCTAATCTTTACTGAACTTCCCTGTAAGAACATATTTTGCCTTATGAATAACTTTTTCTTCTAAAAATCAGAAGGAATATTATTGCTATTCCTTCCATAATACATGGGGAAACTTAGGCCCAAAGTTAGTATAGAAACTAGAATGAACTCTAGTTTCTCAGCTGGAACTTCTATTACATTATAGGTCCCTACTTGAAAAAACCTTTGATGATCACTGGAGGTGATGAGAATAAAGGAATCAAAGAATAAAAGAAATGATAAGACTCTAATTATTAACACAAAAATAAAAGTAGATGAAGAGAAAATGTGAGAACACTGTGTCTCACTGTCGCAATGACTTTGTCTTGGTCCTCAAATTTCTGGAGTTGACTTTGGAGTGTCAGGAGGGCAGCAGGAATGGAAAGAGACCTCTTTAGGCAAACATCTATCAAAATCTATTTCCAGAAACTCCTCTGGTAGGATTGGAAGCTTTTATAAAGCTAAAGGTAGCTGTCCTGAAATTTTCATTGCTAGGCTTAGATATTAAATTTACAACCTTAGGTGAAGTTTTACCTTTCTTGATGCAATTTCCCTCGAGGTCTTGAACATAACCTTCTAGGCAGTTTTCACACCAAAACCCAGTGGTGTTATGGAGGCAGTTGATGCATTCACCACTCTCAGGCTTGCAAATCTTTGGAGTTTTATCTGGGTCCACATGACCATGACATTGGCACTTTGTACAGATGCTGTCAAAATTGTAATAGCCATTTTGACACATATTGCAGTTCTGGCCTATGTAACCATCTTTACACTGGTCACATTCAGGTTCCGATTTACCTGATTCTAAAAGAAAGAACACCAAAATAGTTTAGTACAGTCTCAAGCTACAATTAAAAATACAAAACAGCTACCAGTCCTTAAAAAGATTTATAAGCCCTTCTTACTAGCTCCTCTCAATCTTAAGAGACATATGGAATCAAACTAATAATCTATACCTAATAATAATTTTCCAGCTTATTGTAGGAATGATGGGGCCATCTGGAGAACCTATTCAGAAAGCAAAAGAAAGATGCTTACAAAAGGAGTCTGAATAATTATGATGGGTTGGCACTCTCATATTTTTTTATTCCTTTCTTTTCAGACATGACAGACTGAATAAAATATGGTTTTAATAAAAACTTCCTCTATCCCTCCTCTACTTAAATGTTGATACTCCCCAGAATTCTATTCTTGGTTTCCTTTTCTTCTCACTCTGCTCATTCTCCATGGGTGACCTCATCCACTGATATGGTCAACAATTCCAAGATATGTTCTCCACGCCCTATCTCTGTCCTAAATTCCAAAATATATACTAACAGCCTGTGCACATGGATCCACAAACATCTTAAACTTAACATGCACAGCACTGTCCTTAACATCTTCCCTTTCTAAGTCCTGTCCTCCTCCAACATTTCCCACATCTCAGTGGATGGTACCAACAACCACCCACTTGCCTTAAGCCAAAAAATTCATCCTCAGTCTTCCTTCACCCTTTATCCCTTGTAAGCAGTTATCAATTCCTATCACTTATACCTGATTAAAATCTTTCCAATCCACAGATCTCTCTCTCCATTCCCATTGCAATGATCTTAGTTTAAGCTTTCATCATTTCTTACCTAGATTACTATAGCTACTTCCTAATGGATCTCTTCTACAATGCACCCCTACATTCACTTTGAACTTCAAAGTAAATCTGAACATGTTACTTCTCTAGAGAAAGCTCTTCAATCCTAACTCCTTCAGGATTAAGTGAAAACATAATAGAATTTCCATATCCTTCATAATCTGACCCCTGATGACTACTCTCAATTTTTCTCTCTTCACTTCATACTCTATACTCCCTAAGGTTCAGGCACATTAAATGGCTTAAGAGTACTCCCAAATCCTGCCTGCTTTCTCCTCTCTGAGCCTTTCTGCATACTACTTCTTCTGCATGGGGCATCCTCTTGCCCCCTAACCTCACTTCACCTTGCAAATTCAATCTATAGGAATTAACTCAAGTATCACCTCTTCTCAAAAGCACAAAAGTTCCTTGATTCCCTCAGTTTGGGATAGGGTTAGTCTATGTTTACCTTTAACGTATGTCATTCTAAATTATAATTACCTGATTACTTGTCTGTCTCTCCCATTAAACTATGAGCTACCCAAAATTTGTCTGTCTTTATCTCCAATGTTTGGCATAGGGCCTGACTATAGTATGTGTTCAATACATGAGTACTAACTGAATAATTTTACCTTAGGCAGTGGGAACATACTAACTCATACCTATCTGCTGCTTTTTAAAATTCTTCATGAGATATAATTCATGATTCTCAGTTATGTTTAATAAATAATTTTTAATAATCAATAAACCATAATTTTATTTATCTGCTAAATGGATTAGCTCCTTTCTTAGAATTTACTATTAATAATTATATTAATAGGATCATCCTGTTATCTGAACATAGACTAATTTTATTATAGCAAGAGTACTTTACAGTGGTCATAGAACTTGTGGCAATTAATCACATCTCCGATGTTCTTTATGAAAAATGAATCCCTTTTGTCTATTTTACTATTGCTTTTTAAAATGGCTTTATTTGAGATATAATTCACATGCCATACAATTCAACCATTTACAGTATACAACTCAGTGGTTTTCAGTACATTCCCAGAGTCGTGCAATTGATAAGGAATTTTAACTTACCACTTACAATCCCAGTTAGTGCATTTTCAAATAAGTTTCTAAACTCTGGGCCTCAGTTTTCCATATTTCAAATAAGGGAATTAAACCAGAAAGACTAATGTTGTGTTAAACATTAAAAGGTGTCAGTTGAATGAATTCATAACCCATGCAAATAATGATATGCAGGAAAAAAAATACTCAACAAAAAGGTATATACTCCTTATTATCATGGAACTTATAGCTCACAATGGTACCATACTTTACAACATTTTTGTACTTCAACATCTATAGCAACAATAACTAATATGAAAAAATTCCAGATGAAATAAACTGAAGGACTAAAATTAAGGTTTGTGAAAGTCTGTCATGTCTGTCTTGTTCAAACCAACTAGACCTCAAGACATAACATGCAAAGGTTCTGCCTCATGTTTCACTCCTTCTCCCTTATACTTTGTTTCTGCCATTCCTAAGCAGTTCTTTGATCAAATCAGCTGTTTTAACATTTCTGTACCTTTGTTCATATTGATCTCTTTATCTGAAATGTTCTTCCTTCTCCTGTCTACCTGCTAAATGCTGACTCTTTTTTTTTCTTTTCCTCCTCTAAATGCTGACTCTTATCACAAGACTCAGCTTTTATATCACATCCTCTCTGAAGCCATAGCTGACATTCCCCCTACTCCAGGTAGAATAACTATTCCCACGTGGTACCTCCACTATACCTAGACCCATGATATTTATTGCACTGCAATTATTTGTATGTTAGTCTCTCCACTAGAAACTGTAAGCTCTGAGAGCATCAAACTATCTAAATTGGCTAGGTACTTCCTACCCCTAGCCTGCAGTATGAACTCAATATGTTTTGGTTTTCGCTTTTTTTTTTTTCAGATAGAGTCTTACTCTGTCACCCTGGGTAGAGTGCAGTGGTGTTAGCCTACCTCACAGCAACCTCAAACTCCTGGGCTCAAGCAATCCTCCTGCTTCAGTCTCCTGAGTAGCTGGGACTACAGGTGCATGCCACCACGCCCAGCTAATTTTTGTATAGATGGGGTCTAACTCTTGTGCAGGCTGGTCTCGAACTCCTGACTTCAAGTGATTTTCCTGCCTCACCCTCCCAAAGAGCTAGATTACAGGCATGAGCCACTGCACCCAGCCTGAATTTTACATTTTAAATAAATTATCTGGCATGTGAATTATATCTCAATAAAGCTGTTATTTAAAAAGGCAAGGAGGGGGAGAAGAATCCAAACCAGAGCTACTCAGCTAAGGTGCTCCCAAATTCCTAACAGAAACTATGTGAAATAGTAAATACTTATTGTTTTAAGTCACTAAACTTTAGGATAGTAGTTTACTTAGCAATAGATCACTAATATATCAGGAATAAATAAAAGTTAACCATATTTGTAAGATTACCATATAGATATAGTTAGTTAACATTAAGTACCTAGGAAGAACTATTTAATAATTAGTAAATGTCACCTTGAAATAGGTGAGCAAAAGTTGCTCAGTCTTGAAGTCCCTGTATTAACTCATTATACTGCTTTTTACACATTTTAAGTCTTATTTCACATATGTATTTGGATTAGGGTGTAAATACCTAGAAAGGACAACTTTTGCTGTTTTTATAACTTCTTTTCACCTATAGCATTCAGAACTTTCTTCATCAATGCAATTTATACCTAGCGATAACCGATACGCTGATTTTTTTTCCCTCTAAAATGAAGAATTAGAAAAAGGTCTTACTTATGCTGCAACTGCCTGTAGAAGTCACTGCTGAACAAGGACAGCGAAGACATTCTTTAGTGGCATCATGACTCTGATAAAATCCTTCTTTACATTTCTCACAGTGATTTCCTTTGCTATTTTCCTGGCAGTTTAAACAAATTCCTAAAAGAAGCAAATTATTTTAAAAAGTTAAAGACCATGAAAAGCACAGTAGCTTTCAAAAGCACAGTAACTTTAAAAAATCATTCCTGCAACAAAAAGACCATAAGAAAAAAAAAAACGTAACAGGGATTGGATAGAGTTCTTTTCTATTCCATTTTACTTCTACACTGGCCATGTCTATGAATTATGTCCCCTACTACACTCTAAACTTCTTAGGAAAAGGCTGGGTACAGGATTAACAACACAATAATCCTTTGTTGGTTGATTTGACTACATACCAAAAGCAGGCCAATTATGTGCAAAGAAAAAATAAAAACAATCAAAATACCTATTAATAGAAGAATAGATAAATTGTGGCATTTTCATAAATGAACTAAATCCTTTATGCGTGACCATGCTTAAATCTTAAAAAAAACTTTCACTGAAAAAGCAAATTGCAGAATGAGACATACAGAAAGAGAATACTTACTTCATAAAATTTTAAAAACCACACTAAGAAATACTAAGTAAATGGACACATAATACACTAACCAGATGGATACATACATATGTAGTAAAAATTAAAGTGTACGCTTAGAGAGTATAGGGGAATTTTATGCTCTGCTTATCTGTGGAGGGAGGGATAAAAACAAGACTAGGGAGGAAAACAAAGAGTATTCTAACTTTATTTGAAATTTTCTATTTCAAATACTTAACTATATACACATACATATAACTAGGAATCAAAATTCCACAATGTTAAACTTTATTAATTCTGGGTGAGTACACAGGTATTTGTTATATTATTCTCCATAGGTTTCTAGGTTTAAAAATTCAAAATTAAAAAAAAACCAATTAATAAAGAAAATGAAAGAAAGGAAGCAAGCAGAGTTATGGGTTCTGTAATAATACTCCTTGGTACTCTATTCATAAGGATGTTCTACAGACACTGAAGCAGCATAACATCTGAAGTTAGGAAATGAGGAAGTACAGTATAATTTACATTCCTTCTTTATGTGGCTATGAAGATTCAAAGGGACCCTTAGAACTACTATTACATAAACAAGTAAGTAAACTTTACATAGAAATCTAGGAAGATGATGGATTTCACAAAATATGCTAAATATAATTCAATACTAAAATTGTTCATAAACAGTCTTATTTGATTTCTTTTCCATAGTAGTAGAAGTATTTACAAAAGAGAGAGAGAGAGAGAGAATGAGGCTGTGAAATAAAATGGTCTTACAACTGGAGCAAGATTTGAAAAACCAAAAGAATGAAAATGTTATTAATATACACAAATTTCAATTCCTAAGTGATCACAGTAGAATTTCCAAAACATCATGAACTTATTGGGAAAGACACCTTCAAAAGTTTAATACATAAATACTTAACTCTGAATTAAATCTAACTTGCATGTAAATATCATCACTTTACATCATATAATTTTTTAAGGCCTCATAGAATTAGTGACATTTTCACATACATAACAAAGTAGTTTTGTTATGTATGTGAAATAAAGTATATGTATATATTGTCATTGTTTAAAAGGGTAGTGACATGACCTTTTCTTGTCATATCAGTCATACACAAATGTTAAACTTTATTAATTCTGGGTGAGTACACAGGTATTTGTAATATTATTCTCCATAGGTTTCTAGGTTTAAAAATTCAAAATAAAAAAAAACAATTAATAAAGAAAATGAAATGAGATGTGCACCGTCTGGGGGATGGTCATGCTGGAGTCTCAGACTTGTGGGGAGAAGGGGAAAAGGGCATTTATTGAAACCTTAAAATCTGTACCCCTATAATATGCCAAAATAAATAAATAAAGAAAGAAAATGAAAAGAAAGGAAGCAAGCAGAGTTATGTGTTCTGTAATAATACTCCTTGGTACTCTATTCATAAGGAACAAAGATAGACCAGATATAAATATAACCGGAATGTTAACAATTGTCGTGAGGGGCAACAGTCCTCACAACTTTTCCCCCTTCTAATTCTCAAATTGTCTCTAGTATGAATGCATCACTTGTATTTTTATTATGTTGATCTTATTCTGATTATAAAATAACACATTGTAAAACGTATCATATGCACATTATAAAATATAGTAAGAACTCAAGCAATTTTAAAACACTTTACATAGAAGCTTGAAGACTATTTTTATAATAAAAATAAAAACTATAACCTTTAAAATCCATATACAGTAGGAATTAATGTTGTGAATTTGCTTTTCCAATAGCTTACAACTCCTCTGAGAGGCAACATAGTATAAGAAAAGAGGTATAGGATTTAATGCCAAATCTATGTTCCATTCCCAGCTGAACCTCTCACCTGCTATGTGACCTTAACCAAATAGATTCTCTGATATTTAGGGTTTTTTTCCTGAGCCTAATTAGACTAAGAATAAATCTAACATTTATTTTTCTTCTTCTCTTCTTTACTACCTTGCCACAACTGAACACAAAAGAAGAAAATGTACCCCAAAATGGCCAATGGATTTCTCTTAATTCTCAGAAAGATACTGAGGGAAGTATTTTAATTAAAGTATTAAAAATGAACATGGAATACAAAATGTAACTAAAGAATACTAACTTGAGTTAGATGCTCCAAGAGAAGCAAGAGTACATGAACAAAAGAATGAAAAGAAAGTGTGTGCCCTTAAAATTTAATCTACAACCATTCTCATGAGTGCATAGAGGTAATTCTAGTACTGACTAACCCAACACCACCAGGGCTGGCCTGTATGCACTTGATGTGGTTAAATGGCACCAAACTGAATATGT
Source organism: Mirza zaza (assembly GCA_008750895.1). Taxonomy (NCBI): domain Eukaryota; kingdom Metazoa; phylum Chordata; class Mammalia; order Primates; family Cheirogaleidae; genus Mirza; species Mirza zaza. The sequence goes on along the minus strand of VSMD01079549.1, from coordinate 40,847 downwards.
CCCTGGCCATCTGTGCTGCTAAGAAGGCAGTGTGCCGGTGATTACTATGCATTAGAGGGAAAGAACCTGGATAAGAATGTTCTACACTCAGGAAAAAATGTTTTAAACACTTGGTTTAACATCTGAGTACTTTTTTGGTAAGAGCTGATTTTTACTTTTCTAATCTGTAAAATGGGATAATAATTATTTGGCTAAGGATTTCATAAAATGTAAATATTTCAAAGAGTGAAAGACTATTCCATGGTATACGTTTTCTCTTTATGCCTTAATTTCCTTATCTGTAAATTTAAAAACCTAAACTCGATGAAATCTAAGTTTCCTTTAAACCTAAAATCAGAGGAACTTTTTTTATAATAAATGATATATAAAAATTAGCTTAAGTTTAACATTGTTCAGTATGCTCTCTCTGGAACCTCCTGAAACTCAACACGCTGCCTTAAAATTCACATTCTCAGCTGGGCGCAGTGGCTCACATCTGTAATCTCAGCACTTTGGGAGGCCAAGGCGGGAGGATCCCTTGAGGCCAGGAGTTCAAGACCAGCCTGGGCAACATAGTGAGACCTCATCTCTACAAATAAGAAAAATATTATTCAGGTGCCTATAATTCTAGCTACTTGGGAGCCTGAGGCAGGAGGATCATTTGAGCCCAGGAGTTTGAGGCTGCAGTGAGCTATGATGGTGCCACTGTACTTCAGCCTGGATGAAAGAGAGAGAGACCCTGTCTCAAAAAAACAAAAAACAAAAATCACATTCTTTTTGCTGGATGGGCAATTGTGGATCACCCCTACTCCCCCGCCAAAAAAAAAAGTCATGAGTGTTTCCTGAAGATGATTTCTTATTCCTCGGCTAAGCATCTCAAAAATCTAGTAGGGATAACCAAGAAAATAATTGGTCAAAGAAAGGAATGTAGGGCTCCTTTCCAACCAAATTCATGGACAAAACTTTGAAAACAAAAATGATTACCTGTAAAAAGACTTCTCCTTATTTCCTTTTTTATCTTGCCATTTCATAGTTTATATATAAACCTGTCAGAAATACAGGAATGTACTCTGTTGTAAGAAGAAAAGCCTTCTCCTTTTCATAGGACAGGAGGCAAATTTTAATCTGTCATACTGAAAGGTGGCCAGTGTGGAGCCTAAGTGAACAGAGAGAGACAGTAATGGGAGATGAGGTCAGAGAGAAGGCAGGGCCCAGAAAATGTAAAGTCACATAGGCCATAGAAAAATATCTGAATTTTATTCAAGAAGGGATGGGAGGCCATTGCAGTGCTTAAGCATGGATGGCATGATCTAATTTCACATTTAAAAAGATTGCTCTGGTTGTTACGTGAAGACTGACTGTGGTGGTGTTAGGGACAAGGGGTGGGGAGATAAGAGAGGAGGCAGAAAGACCAGATGAGAGAGTACCAAAGTGGTTCCGAGATGATAGTGGCTTGGACAAGGATGATGCAACAAAGGTCATGAACAGTGGTCAGATTCAGGGTATATTTTGAAGATGGGGCTGATAGATCTTGTTGATGGACTGGATATTTGCAGTAATAAAAAGTAGAAGAATCAAATATGACCCCTAGGCTTTGGGACTGAGCAACTGTGTGAACAGTGCCAGTTACCAAAATGAAGAACACCAGGGGTAGAACAGGACTTAGCTTACAAAGTAAAATAAACAATTGTTTTGGATGTATCAGGTTTATAATGCCAATTTAAACATTCAATTGGGCTGGGCACGGTGGCTTACACCTGTAATCCTAGCGCTTTGGGAGGCCGAGGTGGCAGGATCACTTGAGGAGAGGTGTTTGAGACCAGCCTGGGCAACATAAAGAGAACCCATCTCTACAAAAAAGAAAAAAATTAGCCAGGTGTGGTGGTGCACACCTGTAGTACCAGCTACTCAGGTGACTGAGGCCACAGGACAGCTTCAGCCCAGGAATTTGAGGTTGTAGTGAGCTATGATGATACCATTGCATTGCAGCCTGGATGACAGAGGGAGGGTCTGTCTTTAAAAAACAAATATTTGTATGAAGATATCAAGTAGTCTACTAGATATTTGAGTGTGGAGGGAGAAATATAATTATGATAATAAGCACATGTAGGTGGCATTTAAATTAATCCAGGGTACTAAATGAGACTACTTAGGGAGAAAGCATAAATGGGGAAAACACACCTGTCAAGCTCGGAGCTTTGAGGCACTCCAGTGCTTATAGTTGAGCTGAGGAAGACCTAGCAGAGCTAAGAAAGAAAAGCTAGTTGTGTAGGAAGAAAACCAGGAAGGGTATGATACCCTATATTGAAGTCATTGAAGAGTAAAGGATTGGTGAACTCAGTCAAGCTACTGAGGTCAAGTTACTCACCATGGAATCCTATTACTATATAAAGACACCTTGAATTCTTAAAAAGAAGTATATTATGTGAACATAAAGTTCCAATTTAAAAAATAATAGCCCCTCTCCCACCTCCATTTTCAGGGAAATGTGCTCAATAAAGAAAACCTAGAAAATTATGGGAGTAGAAAGGGGGAGGGGAAGAGGACTACTCTAAGAAATCTCTCATTATCATTTTGAATAATTTTCCTTGAAAGCTTGCTTTATTTATAGATGTTTTATTTTTAAATAGTCTAATTATATGGGACATGTCATTTTATACCCTGCTGCTTTCATTTTCTCAAGTTATATGCCACTATGTAAAACATTTTTATGACAACATAATATTAATAATAGCTACCATCTACTGATTGCTTATGATGGGCCAGACACTGTGTTAGGGCTATATAAATGTACTGCATTTAACCTTCACAACAGCCTATTGGACAGTTACTGTTACTATCCCAAATTTATAGATGAAGAAACAGATTAAGTAACTTGCCCAAGGTAAAACCAAGATTTGATTTTCTGTGTTCTTAGCCATATACTGCCTAGAGAACAGCATTGACTTAATTCCTTATTGTTAGGCATTGGGTTGTCTAACTTTTTAGGATGATTACTACCACTTTGGTGAGCGTCTTCGAACATAAAGCTTTGTATGGATTTAGAATTATTTCCTCAGAATAGCTTCTTGGAAACAGAATTACTGAATCAAAGAAATATTTTTAAGATTTATGATACCTAAAAATGTTAAACTGCTTTCCAAAATGTTTTCCTCAACATATTTTACCACAAAAAGAATAGTTTGGAAGTCTATTTTGATCTAAAACACAAGGTATAGAAAAAGACTAGAGAGGGGGGGAAAACAAGGACTGTGAAGACACAGTCAGTGGCCACCAGGGGGCAACCGTATCACAGCATTGTTGAAACAATTTCATTTGCGATAGAGGAAAAACTGGTTTTACGTAAAGCTTGCAGTTTTAAATCAAGTATTTGCACTCCTTCATGTTGGATTCCATTTTTATTATATTTCTAAACACAGAAACCCTTTATTTCTCTTGCTACTAGCTACTTTAAGAACTCATAACCATGGAAAAATATTTCTTTTGCCTTAAATTATCTTGAGCACGGACGGGTCAGCATTTATTTGACAGTAAAGAGAGCTGCTGTAAGAAAAATTAAAAGTGAGAACCAGCAGTGTAGACTGCTTTCTGCTACTGTAAAAAATCTAGGGCGCAATTTAAACTGACTCAGTATGATGAAGCATTCCTGTTGTTAGCCAGTATTGAAAATCATCTTTCCTTTGTATGTTTTTCCATTCTTTTCTTCAACAAACATTTAGTGAGTACGTATTACTCACTAAATGCTAAGTGAGTGCTAAGCTACGTGCTAGAGATGGTATATACAGTGGTGAACAAACTGATATCATTCTTGCCCTCACAAAACTTACAAGGTAGCGAATAAGCCACATGTGACTCATAACCACAAATAAATATATAATTACAAACTGTGATAAGTGCTATGAAAAAAATACAAATATATGTGAGAGCATATAATAGGAGAATTGTCACTGAGCCTAGAGCATCAGGAAATGCTTTCTAATGAAGTGACCTTTAATTGAAGACCTGAAGAAGAATATGATTTCATAAGGCAAAGGGGTCAAGAATGGGGGTAGAAGTGGATTAGAAAGACCATTCTAGGCAGAGGAAAGATCATGAATGAGAACCCTGGGACAAAGGAACATAGCTCGTTTTAGAAATAAAAGCCAGTGTGACTGGATCGCAGATGTAAAGGGGAAAAAAATTACACAAGATAAAACTAGCAAGTAGGCAGGAACCAAATCACATAAAAGTAAAAAATACATAATTTCTTCTAAATCAATTTGCTTCTCTATAGAGGATTAGAATAAAGAATAATCTTTCAATAGAGATTTTTCCAGAGTACTTTCAATTTTAAATGTTCTGCTACTCTGTCCTCATAAAAACATTTGTACTTGTCAGGCTAAGTGTGTCCTGATTTTTTGGTCAGGGAAAAAAAGGTTTCCAAGGAAGTATCCCTAATCCTTATATTTAGGAATGCTGAAGATTAGAAGTTAATTAACTTTAGTTTTTTAACAGTTTGCCTAAATATGGTTTTCTTTGCTTTTATATTGTTTGGGGTTTGCTGGGCTTTCTTCATCTGTGGGGTGACATCTTTCGCCAATTTAGAAAATTCTTGGCCATCATCTCTTCAGATATTGCTCTGACCCAGTATCTCTTTTCTCTTTTTTGGTCTCAAATTACAATTACTTTTTTTTTTTAAAGAAACAGAGTCTCACTCTGTTGACCAGGCTAGAGTGCAGTAACACGATCGTAGCTCACTGTAACCTCGAACTCCTGGGTTCAAGCAATCCTCCCACCTCAATCTCCCAAGTAGCTGGGACTACAGGCACATGCTACTATGCCCAGCTAATTTTTTTCATTTTTGTAGAGATGGAGTCTCGCTTTGTTGCCCGGGCTGTTCTTGAACATCTGGCTTCAAGTGATCCTCCTAACACAGCCTTCCAAAGTGTTTGGGTTACAGGCGTGAGCCGCTGCTCCTGGCTGAATTACATTTATGTTAGATCTTTTGACTGTGTCCCACATGTCTTTCCTGCTCTGTTCTTTCCATTGCATTTTCTCCATATGCTTCAGTTTGGATATTTTTAACTGTGCTATATTTGAGTCTACTAACTTTGTCTTCACTGTGTACAATCTGCTGTTATATCCATGCAATGAGCTATTAATTCACATCTTATATTTTTCAGTTCTAGATTGTTCATTTGATTTTTTTTTTTAGATTCCAAGTCTCTACTGGAATTTTGCCTCTTTTAACCTATTTTGTCTGACTTTTCCTCTATTTTCTTAAAATGTTAATTTTAGTTATTTTAAAGTCTTTGTTTTCTAACTCTAACATCTGGGTCATCTGTGGGTCTGTTTCCATTGTTTATTTTTTCTTTTTATTATTGGTCACACTTTCCTGTCTCTGCATTGTCTAGTATTTTTTACTATATGCCAGACATGGTATATAAAAGTAGCAGAGAGGGCTCCCCCTTTCCTCTGTTAGGTAGATACAATGAGAAGATCAACTCAATCCAATCAGAAATTAAGGTGGATTGAGGATGGACTGCAATTTTAATATGAGTAAGTTCACCTCTGGTTCATCGCTATTTCTTGGTCATGGCCATGGCCCTGTAAGGCTTTTGAGAGCCTAGCAAGCCTATGTCTCCCCAGCCCTAAAAGATTACAAGAGATTCAGTATTGGCCTTTGGTGGTTTGGGCCTAGGTCCCACTCCACACACCTTCGGAGTCCGGTGATATATTGAGAGACAGATGGTTGTATGTTGTAGCAGACCCTCTCTAAAGAAATTTTGTCTCCTCAGCACAAGACTGAAAGAGATTTCTTTCCTCCTTTCTGGCCCAGGCTTCCATCTTATGCATAGTCAGCTAATGTCCTATGGGAAAACCAGCCTTGTGCTCAGGGCTCCTCTAGTTTCTAACCATCAAGCAAGTCTCAAATGACTGCCAAAAGCTCTTCTTGTATCTCTTTCCTCAGGAAGAATTCCTTTGCTTGGGCCAAGTCTGCTCCCTAGCCTGTGCCCAGAATCAGCAAATGGCCCCTGGAAAAAAAATGACTGGTGATTATCAGCTTAACTAGGAAGAGCTCTGCCCTTTCTGGCATGTTAGTCCATGTAGTTCTCCTTGCTTCCATCGCTCTCCAACCAATATAATTTTTGAGATGTATATACTTTTTTCTTCCCTCTTTCTCTCCCCCCCACCCCAGAGACAGGGTCTCAAACTCTGTCACCCAGGCTACAGTGCAGTGGCCTGATCATAGTTCACTGTAACCTCGAACTCCTAAGCTCAAGTGATCCTTCCACTTCAGCTTGCGGAGTAGCTAGGAGGCAGGCACCACCACGCCCAGCTAATTGGTTTTTTTTTTTTTTTTAATTTTGATAGACACAGGGTCTCGCTATGTTTCCCAAGCATGTGTAGTTTTTCAAGTTGTTGTAGTAAGAGTTTGGTTTGCTGTCATCTATTACATCCTACTTAGAAGAGAAAGCCCTTACAAACTATTTGGGAAGAATCAACTTATAACTGAAAGATTTCAAAATGAAAAGAACAGTGGAATAATTACATAACAAAGTTAAGGAAAGTATGTACCTGTGAGGGCATCACAACTGGTGGACCGATTATTGCACTGGCAGGGAAAGCAGCCATTCTTGCTAAAGCCAAAATATCCATCTTGGCATTGGTCACATGAAGAGCCAATGACACCCACTTTGCACTGGCATTTTCCAAAACTGCAAATAAAAGTAAAGACAATGAACAAAATTAAATTAGTTTAACAGTTTTATTGTTTACCATCCCAGAAAGGAAAGAAAGACAGGCTCATGCAAATAGTATATACTTACCATATCTCAAAGCCTATATCCTAAGAAATCACCTGTCGATTTCTGTATTCCTATTTAAAGCTGTCTATTGTATTGCATTATATAATTTCTTAGCTAACAAATAATTTTATGGAAAATGTAAAATCGAGACATCTGAAAACAGGACTAATAATAATGATGATGATAGTAATAATAAAAACAATGAGCCACCATTTATTGAGGACCTGTGCCAATAAATATATATTCTCTCTAATGCTGTAGGTATTTCTACTAGGTGGAGGTCGTAATCCTCATTTTACTATTGAGAGAATTCGAAGAGGTTAAAGTTATTGTCCACAGCTAGTAAGTAAGGTTTATTTACACAAAGCCAGACTTTTCCCTCTATACCATGCTACCTACCCTTAAGTTTAACTCTAAATTTGTATAAAAAATTTGTCTCCCAAATAACTTGATATCTACTTGGGTATCAAGCTTCATTTTGTAGATCCCAAGCATTGCAACTGACCATCTACATAGGTTCTAACTCCAGTGATGCTGTTTCTGCCTTGTCCAGAGTAAATCATAGTCTCTTTTCTCACCATCAGTAAATTTCAGGTGCTTTCAGTAAATTTCTTCCTTAACAAAAGCTGAGAAATATTACTGCTTGAAGGGCTGTGCTCAGGGCTGAGAATATGCAGTCTAACAAAGTCCAAGGCTCTCAGAGATACAAGTCCAAATATTTTGATATTTAGTTAAAGCTTAATTAAAATTTGTACTGATCACAGTATAGAAGATGAGCATTGTTTTTTAATAAAGCAACAGAAAGTTACATTACCAAGCATGTCTCTTAAGTAACTTTGCAATAAAGAAGAGAAAAGAAACTCTACACACATATATATATATACAGCCTTACACAAGAATACCCCATGGTACTTAAAGATCTAGCAAAGAAAATCTGTATTCATCAAAAATGAAGTTCAGGAATATCTTATTACTCAACACGAAGGAACCAGTCAATTTAAGTCCCTCTATACTATCTGAAAATTACAAAGGATATAATGTACCTTTCAAAGAATGGCAAACAACACTTCCTTAGCTAACTGCCAAGGTTTTTAAAATGTTAATCAAGATGTTTTCTCCTCATTCCTCTAAATATATTAGATTATTCAGTATACAAAAAGATAAAGAGTTACTTTTACAAATAGTGTTTGCCTAACCCACCACACACAAGGAAAAGATATTACTTTAGAATACAAAAATCACTTAATAGTATCTGCTAACCATAATATAGCCAGTAGTCCCAAAGCAGTTGCTATTCCTGTAAGTGAGCTTTCCCTTCATAACTCTGTTCTGGGCACTCAAAAGACTGACTTAAGCAGGCATCTTTTTCTCTGGAGAATCTGCTCCCTGATTGCTAATTAAAAAAAAAAAAATCCATGAATGACTTCATGAATCTTGATAAAGTAGTTGACTGAGTCTAGACACCATGCTTTAGTTTTTCCTTGGTAGATTTTTTTTTTTTTGAGACAGAGTCTCACTCTATTGCCCAGGCTACAGTGTCATAGCATCAGTTTAGCTCACAGCAACCTCAAACTCCTGAGCTCAGGCGATCCTCCTGCCTCAGCCTCCCGAGTAGCTGGGACTATAGGCATGTGCCACCATGCCCAGCTAATTTTTTTCTATGTATTTTAGTTGGCCAATTAATTTCTTTCTATTTTTAGTAGAGATGGGGTCTTGCTGTTGCTCAGGCTGGTTTCGAAATCCTGACGTTGAGTGATCCTCCCGCCTCGGCCTCCCAGAGTGCTAGGATTACAGGCGTGAGTCACCGTGCCCGGCCTCATTGGTAGATTTTAAAACAACAAAAAAGGAGGCACTTTCTCTCTTAAAAAAAAAGGTATAGAATTAAGTAGGGAAGCTTGGTTGTGAGACTGCACTAGCAGTGTTTTTCTACCATGTTACTCATGGCCCAAGGCTAATTTCTGCATGTATAAGAATTAAATTAGCTGGGCTCAGTAGCTCATGCCTTAATTCCAGTTACTTGGGAAGCTGAGGTGGGAGGATGGCTTGAGGCCAGAGTTCGAGACTAGCCTGGGCAACATAGGGAGACCCCTTCTCTAAATAAAAAAATAAAATAAAATAAAATAAATTAGCCAGGGGCAGTGGCGTGTGCCTGTAGTCCCAGCTGCGTGGGAGGTTGAGGTGGGGGGATCGTTTGAGCCCAGGAGTTTAAGGCTGCAGTACACTATGATTGTGCCTGTGAATAGCCACTGCACTATAGCCTGGGCAACATAGTGAGACCCCATAAGGGGGAGGGGAGAATTAAATCACTCAGCAAATATAAAGCTTTGTCTGTGTGACTTCTTTTATAGAATAAAGGCTTTACAACACTCCCTTTCATGGGCTCTCTCTGTTAAAGACTGTTGCATGCTTTCTGAAGCAAAGGTCAATAATATAAATGCGATGAAACAAAAAAAGGCTTGCTGGCAGACTACTTAAATGCTTATCCATAGATTTGAAATGAAACAACCAAAGACTCATAGGTTCATATCTGGAGGATAAAGGTACAAAACTGGATTTTGAATATAAATCAGAAACCTACTGAGATCAGCTAACAAAGAATTTAAGATAGAATTTGCTCATCTGGTGTCACTTTTTAAAGACATGTGTTACTAGGAAAGTACTAATATAGTACAGAGAATTATATGAGAAAGAGGAATATAGAATATTCATAAAGGAAGCATAAGCATTGTATAGCTAAGCTGTACTAAGTATAACTATGCATATACTACACATTTCTTAAATTATCCCAGATGGGATTCTCAGATTTTCTATGGTATCAATGCTTACTTATAGAATTGACATACTTGTCAGTGTGAACAACTATTTCAAGGTTTTAACACTTTTAAAAAAAGTATTTCTTAAAATGTATGTAAACAGGCCGGGCGCGGTGGCTCACGCCTGTAATCCTAGCTCTCTGGGAGGCCGAGGTGGGCGGATCCTTTGAGCTCAGGAGTTCGAGACTAGCCTGAGCAAGAGCGAGACCCCATCTCTACTATAACTAGAAAGAAATTAATTGGCCAACTAATATATATAGAAAAAATTAGCCGGGCATGGTGGTGCATGCCTGTAGTCCCAGCTACTTGGGAGGCTGAGGCAGCAGGATTGCTTGAGCCCAGGAGTTTGAGGTTGCTGTGAGCTAGGCTGATGCCACGGCATTCACTCTAGCCTGGACAATAAAGTGAGACTCTGTCTCAAAAAAAAAAAAAAAGTATGTAAACAAATAACATTTTACAACATGAATTGTTAATTTTTCAAAAGGAAATTCAATGGTATATCATCTCGAGATATGGTACATATTGATGTCATACAAATACTAACCAAATTGTCTTTTAAAGCTTCTGTTTAAGATGAGTGGGTGGAGCATCTTCAGACTTTCCATTATTTTATAATCACATTGATTGGGTGGGAAGGGTATAATACAGGAAGGGAGGTATCAGGGTTTATGGAAAAAAGAAAAAAAACAGCCTGAAGAGACAGAGAGAACTTGGTTCATATTCCAGCTCTGCTAGTTACTAACTGGTAGGAAATACTTGTTCTCTCTTAGTCTTAGCATTCTCACTTGTAAAATAAAGTTAATTAGACCAATCTTTGTAGGGTTATTGTAAGAATTAAAGATTGCATATACAAGGCGCTTAGCACAGTGGCCAGCATATACTCAGTACTCAAAAATGAACGCAACTATGAAGATGATGACAATGATCCTAGATCTTGAATATTTTCTGAGAATTGTATGGAAAATAGGTTAAAATTCCCAGTAGGCAAAAACGGGGAAGAAGACTCTAAGTTATTTACTTTGAAAATCTTGTTAATGAACCTAAAAATGGCAAGGAAAAAAATTAAGGAATTATTAATTTGGTACCAAAAAGTGGCTAGGAAAAGAGAGTACATTATGAACATATGACATAAACAATTTTTGGAAAGAAAATTTTAAAATTGAGAAGGGAAAGGATCTGCAAAATCCTACATTAGGTGAAATCAAAGCCAGCCAGACCTGACATGCTTTTTACCAACTAACTAATGATTTATTTCTAAATTGCCAAATGTCTTGGCATGTGTTTTGTTATCAAGAACATTGTCTATTTTTTCCCTAAGATTTACAAGATATAAATTACGTGTGCATGTATATCTTTAGACATCATATTATCAACTTTAACTCAAGCAGTCACAGAATAACTAAAAAGATATACATAGTTCTAATTAGGGGAAATTAATTCATTTAAGGTCATTCAGGAGTCTTGCTTTTCCTCATTCCTCTTCCTCAGACAGTAATACGTGTTGGCACTCTGACATGGAAAGAATAAGAAATAGAAAAAATAGACAATTAAATGTATTAATTTTCTTCTTCTGCCTCAGTTTTAGTAACTAAAAACAATTTGGTTTCAGAAAAGACTGAAAATACTAATTAAAATAGTCTGAAATAAATGGAAAATTGCTGATTACAAGCTCTCTCAATATATTAAAATTTAAAAGGTAGCTAGAAAAAGTTTTTATTTGAGGAAAAAAATTAAAAGTTGTTAACAACTCTTAATCTCATGTTTGGGTCATGGTTTTGTAGAGGTAATGAAAATAATAGTTTCTCCTTTTTGTTATTAAAAACCTCAATAATTGGACATTTTGGCAAAAAATTCTCTGCATTTAGTGTTCCTCTGTCCTTCTACAGTCATGGAAAAGATCATTATGCAATGAGCAAAGCTTCTTTTCTGGAGGAAAAAAGGATAGCTTTATTGTTGAAAACATTGGGCTATTATTCTAAACATTCCTTGTATTTTTGAGGGCAAATAGTCTAAAATATGTTTAGAGGAAATCCATATTCAGACAGAAATTCTTTTTTTCCCCTCAGAGACAGAGGACAGTTTATTCCTCACAGTAACAGCAGTAGTTAGATTATCAGCATTTGTACTATGTCCTCAAACTTCGACTCCCAATGGTAATGTACAGAGGGCCAGCAATGCTTATATGTGAGGTGAGTTGTTACAGAAGAAGAACCCCAAACTGAGAGAATACAGATCTTTTATAATGGTCGGCAAGACCAACTAATCTTTGCCTAGGAGGGAGGCTTAATTTTTATTATACTGGACAATCAGCAAATCTGTCCTTTACTCCAGAGGAAGATATTATCTTTATTTTCCAAGATTGTTTGAATAAATAGTACCAGAACAAAGTCAGCCAGTGCTCTCTGCTTGCAGAAGTACAAGAGACCTTTAGAGAATTGTCTTGAAACAATAACAACCTCTCATTGACACAATGTCTTAGCCTCTGGAAAACTTTCCCATGAGTACAACACTCCATCAGTCATAATGATTAATCTGAACAATAGAGCCAAATCCTGCCTGCCACAAACTTTCAATAAATTTTATTGGAACACAGCCATTCATTTATGTATTGTCTTTGGCTGGCTGTTTTTACACTTTAATGGCAAGGGTTCACCATGCCTTGACTATCAGCCCATTGCTGAGTGGCTTTTTTTCTTTTATTATTATTTTTAATTTACACATAATAATTGTGCATATTTATTGGGTACAATATGATATTTCAATACATAAATACTTTTGTATCTGTTAACCAATCTTTAGTTATCCTCCCCTCCCCCTTACCTTTTCTACCTCTAGTAACTGCTAGTCTGTCTACTCCCTACTTCTATGAAATCAACTTTTTTTAGCTTTTGCATATGAGTGAGAGCATGAGGTATTTACCTTTATGTGCCTGGCTTATTGCAAGTAACATAATGTCCTCCACAATCTTCCATGTTGCCACGAATGACAGAATTTCATTCTTTTTGATGGTTAATGTTCCATTGCACATATACAAATGCACATGCGTGTGGACACACACACCATATTTTCTTTATCCATTCATCTACTGATAGACAGTTAGGTTGATTCCATATCTCGGCTATTGTGAATAGTGCTATAATAAACATGGGAGTGCAAATATCTCTTTAGCATACTGATTTCCTTTCCTTTGTACATATACCCAGTAAAAAGATTGCTAGATCATATAGTAGTTCTATTTTTAGTTTTTTGAGGCACCTCCTTACTGTTTTCCATAATGGCTGTACTAATTTACATTCCCACCAACAGCATATAAGGGTCCCCTTCTTCACATTCTCGCCACCATTTGCTACTTTTTGTCTTTTTGATAATAGCCATTCTAACTGGGGTGAGATGATATCTCATTGTGGTTTCAATTTGTATTTCCCTAATGATTAGCAATATTGAGTATGTTTTTTATATACCTGTTGGCCATTTGTATGTGTTCTTTTGAGAAATGTGTATTCAGATCTTTTGTCCATTTTTAAACGATTTGGTTTTTGTTTGGTTCTTGTATATCGTAGATATTAATCCCTTGTTGGATGAATAGTTTGCAAATATTTTTCCCATTATGCAGGTTGTCCTTTCACTCTGTTGTTTCCTTTGCTATGCAAAACCGTTTTAGCTTGATATAATCCCATTTGTTTATTTTTGCTTTTGCTGCCTGTGCTTTTGAGGTCTTCTCCATAAAAATCTTTGCCTAGAATAATGTCCTGAAGCATTTTCCTTATGTCTTCTGCTAGTAGTTTCATAGTTTTGGATCTTACATTTAAGTCTTTAATCCATTTTGAATTGATTTTTATATATGGTGAGAGAGGAGGTCTAGTTTCATTTTTCTACGTATGGATATCCAGTTTTCCCAGCACCATTTATTGAAGAGGGTGTCCTTTCCCCTATATGTGCTCTTGGCATTTGCGAAGATCAGCTGGTTGTAAATACATGGATTTATTTTTGCATTTTCTATTCTGTTCCATTGGTCTATGTATCTGTTTTTATGCCAGTGCCATGCTGTTTGGGTTATTGTGGCTTTGTAGTATATTTTGAAGTCTGGTAGTATGATGCCTCTAGCTTTTTTCTTCATGCTCAGGATTGGCTATTCAAGGTCTTTTGTTGTTCCATAACAATTTTAGAATTATTTTTTATATTTCTGTGAAGAATGTCATGGGTATTTTGATAGGGATGACATTGAATCTGTAGATTACTGTAGTATGGTCATTTTCACAATATTAATTCTTCCAATCCATAAACATGGAACATCTTTACATTTTTGTGTGTTCTCTTTAATTTCTTTTATCAGTGTTTTATACTTTTCCTTGTAGAGATTTTTTACCTTGTTGGTTAAATTTATTCCTTGGAATACCCACCCCCCCTTGGGGGGGGGGTTTGTAGCTATTGTAAATGGGATTGCTTTCTTGGTTTCCTTTTCCACTAGTTCATTGTTGGTATATAGAAACATCATTGATTTTTTTGTGTTGATTTTGTACCTTATAACCTTAATGAATTTGCTTACCAGTTTTAACAGCTTTTTTGTGGAGATTTGGGGTTTTCTATATAAAGGATCATGTCATCTACAAACAGGGACAATTTGATTTCCTCTTTCCCAATTTTGATGCCCTTTCTTTCTCTTGCCTAATACTCTGGCTAGGACTTCCAGTACTATGTTGAAGAAAAGCAGTGAAAGTGGGGATCCTTGTCTTATTCCAGATATTATAGGGAAAGCTTTCATATTTTCCCCATTCACTATAATGCTGGCTATGGCTTTGTCATATATGTGGTCTTTATCATGTTGAAGTATGTTCCTTCTATATCTAACTTGTTGAAGCTTTTATCATGAAGGAATTATTACATTTTTTTAATTTTTAATTTTTTTTAGAGATGGGATATCACTCTATTGCCCATGCTGGAGTAGGCATGCAGTGGTACAATTATAGCTCACTGCATTCAACTAAGACAGTTATTTTTTACTTCCTTCACTTTTTTTCAAAAACCAAAGTAATACAACCATAAGAATTCTCAAACCCACACCATTACTCCATTATTTGATAAGAGATTTCTGCATTTCAAAAGTCATTTTGAGAAGAGAAAGTGTAGAGATAAAACATGAGGTGGAGGTATCATCTTAAAAAGAAATTGCTTCTCAGATACGTTAACATTTATATTCTTTTGTTACCACTGTATACGATTTGCTTCATTAAAGGATAATTATAAATACCTGATTTGAGTACATGTGGTGTTCCAAAAATTAACTTGTAGTGCCTATAATTTAGAAATCATTTTCTCAGGGAAATGACAGCATAAGTGGTGGCTCAGTTTCCAGATCAGCAAGCAAAACCTGCTTAACTTGAAATGTTGATATTGACAGTGCTGAGGACCAAGTCTTTTATACTCAAGTTCTAAGTCTTTGAGTTCTGAACCTTATAGGGGATGGAGTGGCCAGAAGGTAATATTAACCTTGATTGAGTTCCTACTACAGGGTTATAAATAAAACACACAGCATAACATTTATATATGCATTACTGAATATAGTCCTTACAATAATTCTGTGACATTCATAAGTCTTGGCTTTACCATTTTCTAGCTGTTTGAGTATTGAACAAGTTTTGTATTTGAAAAATAATAATAATCCCTATTTGAAAACATTATTAAGATTAAAATTACATGTTTATATTTAAGCACTTTCCAAATAGTAGGAACTCCGTATATGACAAAATATTAATATTATCAATATCCCCAGTTGGTAGAGCTTCAGCAATGTGAACTGACTCAATTTTCAAAGTCACACAGCCAAATGGCAGTCAAAGTTAGAACCTAGGTCTTTTGTCTCCTAATAGAGTGTTTTCCCTTTCTCTCCTGTATTGCAGATTACCTCTATGCACTTAATAAAACCAGGTCAGAAGGTTTTATGTATTCATTTTAATAGACTTTCAACACTCCCAGAAGAAGTTTTTTATGTTAACCCTCTCCTGGCTCAATTGTCAGTTATTTAAATATCTCTCTTCTAATGAAAGTTTTAAAAATTTAATTGCCAAAGAAATGATACATTGTTTCTAATCTATCTCAATACATTTTTAGACTTGGGAGCTCTAGTTTCCTAGGTGTATCTAGCACTATTTGCAAATACTCCTATTCCAGTCAATTTCCTTACAAAGTTTTTTTTTCTTTTCCCTAACAACTTTATTGATAATCTTCATTTTAAAATTGTGAAACATACCATTCATACAGAAGTACATAAAGATAAGGCAATTTAAAGACAGATGATAAAATCAACACTTTGACACCTACTACCAAGACATTTGAAACTCCTTGTGTAGCCCTCCTCAAAAGCATCTTCTTCTCTTGCCCAGAAGCAACTACATTTTATGTTAACCATTCTTTAGTTCTTTAAGAGCTTTACCATCTCTATATATTACTAAATATTATATCATGTAGTTTTACCTGCTCTTAAATTTTATATTAATAAAAATCATTATGCATTCTTCTTTGACTTGTTTTCCTCAATATAGTATTGTTTTTAAGATTTATTAATATAAATTTGTATAGTTACAGTCATTCATTTTTCATTATTACATTCATCACATGAGTATAACATTATTCATTTAATTATTCTCCTAAACATTTTGGTTGTTTCATTTATAAGCTATTGTTAATAATGCTTCTGTAAACCTTCTGTATGTGTCTTCTGGTATGCATGAGCATAGTTTTCTCTAGGGTGTATACCAAGAAATGGAACTTCTAGGTTTGTGCATGATCAGTTTTACCAGGCCACGTCCAACTTATTGTTTTATTTTTGTTTTTTTGGAGACAGAGTCTCACTGTGTTGCCAATGGTCGGGGGTACAGTGACTATTGAGAGAAGTGATCATAGTGTATTTACAACCTCTAACTCTTGGGCTCAAGCAATCCTCCTGCCTCAGCCACCCAAAGTAGCCAGGACTACAGGCGTGTACTACCACACCTGGCGGCAATGCCTGTTTTCCAATGTGGTGGTAACAATTTACCTTCCCATCAACAACAGAATGATAGTCTCATTGCTCTACATCCTCACAAACAGTTGATACCATCAGCTTTAAAATATCTGCCAATCTGGCAGCTTGAAATGGTACCACATCGTGGTTTAAATTACATTCTTCTGATTATTGAGGATGGAGCATGTTTTCACAGTTATTGGCTATGTGAGTTTCCTCTTCTATGAAGAGGTCTGCCCAAGTATTTTTGACATTGACTTGTAGAAGTTCTTTAGGTATTTCTGGAAAAGCAATCCTTTGTCAGTTTCATGTGCTATACTTATCTTCTTCCAGTTTGTGACTTGTGTTTTGTTTTACATTATACTTTCTTTAAAAAGTCATTTGATAAACAGATGTTCTTAATTTAAATGTAGTTGAATTTATCAATATTTTCCTTTATGTTTTTTCTGTTTTTATATTTTAGAGAGTAGTTTAGTGAAATAGTTAAGAGTAGGAACTCTGGAGCTAGAATACCTAGATTCAAATCCTGGCTTTATCATCTGCTAGTCACATGATCTTAAGTAAATTACTTAATCTCTTCATGCTTCAGTTTCCTCAGTTATAAAACAGAGAACATACAAGGACTATCTGGAAAGTACCCAGCCATATTATATGTCATATTCCATGTAATGTGAAAAATAGAGACATTTATTACATTAACAATGGTTGGATACTTTCCAGACAGCCATCGCCTATCATAGGTTTGTTGTGAAGATTAATTTAGTTAATATGTGTTAAGCACTTACAGAGAGCAGTACCTGGCACATAGTAAAAACTATATAAATATTGCTACTATAGTAACATTATTGTTGAAGAAATCTCTACCTACCCCAAAATCATTAAGATGCTTTCCTAAAAGTATTATACTTTGCCTTTCACATTTAGGTCTTTAATCCACCTGAAATTTATTTTTGCAGATGATATAAGTTAAAGATTCAATCTCATTTTTTTCCTTATAGATAACCAAAGCTCTAGTACAATCTATTGATAAGTCCATCCTTTTGCCCCTAAGCTTTAGTACCTCCTCTGCCATACACCAAATGTCTTTATATACACAGGTTATTTCTGGGCTCTCTTTTTTGTTCTATTTATTTATTTTGTATCCTGAACCAATACCACACTGTTTAAATTACTATAGCGTTACTTCCCTGCAGTGTTTTTATATAAGAAAATTTGAAAATATAGATAAGTTGAAAGAAAGGTATTCTGAATATCTGTGTATATATTTTGCTTTACAGGGGTTACTCTCCTAAGCCTCACTCCCAATGTACAGCACTTCAGCCACACCGACCTTGCTGTTGCTCAAGTATGTTAGGCATCTGCCTACACCAGAGGTTCTACTTGCTGCTCTTTCTACTGGCAATACCCTTCCATGGGATCCACATGGTATGCTTCCATATGTCTTTTTGTTCCTTATTCAAACATCATATTCTCCACAAGGCCTTAGCTAGCCACAATATCTAAAATTATACTATCTCTTACTATTTAATATACTATATATTTTCCTTTTTTATTTATTATCTCTCTTCTAATCTAGACTATCAATTCTAATTCAGGAGTTTTTATGTGTTTTTTCCACTGCTATATTCCTAGTGCCTGGCACAGTGCCTGGCATATGACAGGCACACAAACTTTAATGATTGCACAGTCTGGCTCTAAAATCTGTATGTGCTTTCTTCATTAACTCTTGATGACTTCTAAGTGCAATATTTGTTTTCATTTTAGTCTATATAACATTTGCCATGCACTTAATCTTGATACTTTATGTCACATTTAAATAAACCCCTCAGAATCTCAGAAATAGGATATTCATTCTAGGTGATCAACATGAGACACTTAATGACTAGCCCACGATAGGCCAATCAACCTTGTAAGACAGTAATCCATTGGGTTTGTTCTTTAAAGTAGGACAGAGAGGAGCAGACAGGAGAAAAAAAAAAGTACTAACCTGCAAAGAAAAAACCATTGTGCTTAATTAACCCCAGTATTCTATTGTGACCCTGCCAAAGGGGCCTCTTTAGCTTATATAATCCTCATATGAACAAAGAATAGAGGTTAGAAAGCATCAAACAAGCCTCTCCTTTTTTAACTTTTGGTTTCCATCTGCATATAAGCTGCCCTTAGGGTTTGGGGGACAACATATTGCCCATTAGATCAGTAGTTCTCAAACTTTAGCATGCTGCTATCCCAGAGTTTTGATTCAATAGGTCTGGGGTTGAGCCCTGGAATTTGCATTTCTAGCCAATCCCCAAGTTATGCTGATATTGCTGGTCTGAGGACCATAATTAGAGAACCACTGTAGTAGATTAACTGGGAAAAAAAATCACTGTACTTATTTCACTATTTTCTTAAATATCCCTAACCCTGACTGGTAAAGCTGCTTAATTTCAACCTCCAGGCTTAGTGCTGAATCCTTAATTTGGTATCAATACTGATTTAAGAAGACAGTACTTAAGACAGTCAACCTCAGTGGTCAGTCATTAAGTCCCATTTGTTACTGGTTCTTTTGACCTTAGTCCCCTATATTCTTGTTTGTTTGTTTGTTTGTTTGTTTTGAGACAGAGTTTTGCTCTGTTGCCCAGGCTGGAATACAGTAATGTCATCATAGCTCACAGCAACCTCAAACTCCTTGGCTCAAGCTATCCTCCTGCCTCAGCCTCCTAAGTAGCTGGGACTACAGGTGTGCACCACCATGAGTGGTTAACTTTTTTTTTTCTAGAGACAGGGTCTCACTTATCTCACTTATTGCCCAGGCTTATCTCAAATTACTGGCTTTAAGCGATCCTCCCATCTTGGCCTCCCAATGTGCTAGGATTACAGATGTGAGCCACCATGCCTGATGAGTCCCCTATATTCTTAATGACTGAATTATAACTATTTCCCTTAGTTTCTTAATGCCTGGCTCCTGGTCCCAGTTGCCCTGCCTCCCCACTTCCTGCCCAAATGACTAGGTCCATGACACTTACTTTCAGACTTTTTACACACCCAACACTTGCCATTTAAACCCCAAGTCAGGTGTTCTGATATCTAAAACCATGTACTCAGTTTTAATATTTATAATGTCCTAATTCCTGCCTTTTCCTATCAAATGATTCTCTATGTACACTCTCATTACTTCTTCTTGCCTTCTATGCAATATTTATTTTCACTGTAGCCCAGATCTGATTTCTAGATTTGTATCTCCACGGACTAGTACCTAAATTGATGAATCATGCTCACCCACACCCAGCCCTGCACTCACATTGAGACACTCAGACTGCCACATCTAATCTTGCCCATTCTATTTCAGGGTACAGTGGGAAGAGTCTTGAAGCCAGAGAGAACTGGGCTCAAATCTAAGTTCTGCCATTTATTAGTTATGCCATGTTGCTAAGTAACTTGGCTGCTAAGACGTTGAATTAACTCTCCTCATTTTGGTATTTAATAGCCATCCAAGCTTGGGCTTATCATGTAACCTTTTTGATTGTTATTTCTCATCTGTAATTTGATGGATAAACATCTTATCTAACTCTTAGAGTTGTTGTTAGAATCAAACAAGAAAATGTACAGGAGAAAAGAATACTTGTAATTGTAAATGACTTCACACATATTAGTAATTAACATTCCCTGGAAACCTACTGCAAACATAGGTACAAGCTTGAAAAACCCAATTGTTGAAACACATGAAATATATCATACCAGATAATTCATTTAACCTATATAGAGCCATAATAATAGAATTCCATATTGTAAAACTAGGTGTATATACTTTAAATGTCAAAATAATCATGGCTGAAACACTTATGTCCCTTTTTTTTTTTTATAGGAAATCTAAAGAAACTTGAAGTCCAAATCTCTATCTGGCACTCACAAATTTAGGTATTTTGAGTTGAAATCATATCCTGGGAGAAAAAAGCTGAACTACCCCATATTTCTCTCTATCCTCTAGGAAACATATTTTTTGCTATGAAAAAAGCCATCTGAGATGGAAAAAGTCGTGCTGATTTAATTTTCTTTCAAGGGACACAGGAAGACAAAGCCTTCTCTGTGGGAACAAGAGTCCTTCTATTTCAGTATAAGTCTACTGACATGAGTTTTAGAAGCTTCTCTTTTAAAACTTCAGAAAAAATAATATTAAAACAGGGTAAGAATTTGTATGTTTGAACCACAATGTTATACATCTAAAATGGCAGGTCCTCATGTCAACAAAGTAAGTTTATTTCCTTATCCTGATTTCTCTTCTGGACTTAAAGCTAAGAATTATCACTAGGGCCAACTTTGCCCTCACAATAAGACGATAATACTATTTTCCCTTGAATGCCTGCTCCAAATAACAAGTCTGTTAATTTTTTATTTTGAAATAATATTAGATTTAAAAAATAGTTACAAAGATAATACAGAGTTATCATATACCATTCACCCAACTTCCCCTAACATTTAACTTCTTACATAGCCATGACATATTTATCAAAACTGAGAAATTAACATTAGTATAATACTATTAACTATTGAGATTTCCCTAATTTTTCTATGACTGTCCTTTTTCTGTTCCAGAATTCAATCTAGAATATTACCTTGCATTTACTCATCATGTCTCCTTAGCCTCTTCCAATCTGACAGTTTCTTGGTCTTTCCTGTCTCTTATGACCTTGAACCTTTTGGAAAGTACTGGTCAGGTATTTTGTAAAAAGGCCCTCAATTTGGACTTGTCACAATTAGAATGAGGTTATAAATTTTGAGTAACACTATCACAGAGGTAACATATCTGTCTCAACTGATCATATTCATATTAGGGGGTACATGATATCCATGATTTACTACTGATATTATCTTGGTCACTCAAAAGATAATTTTTTTAATGCTAGGAATCTGTCTGTATGATAGCTAAACTTAAAGAATAGTTATCAGGCTTATTTAGAAAATAAGCAGTGGTTCAGTTAATCAATTAACAAACACTGGGACCTACTGAATGCAGGATAGTTAGACAGATATTGATTTGAGTTTGTTTCTGCCACTTGCTAGTTATCTGTTTGGGGGCAAATTAGTCTCAGTTTCTCCATCTGTAAAACAATATACCATTTCAATTGTTATTTTATCCTTACAAGATAGTACATGTGAAGCATTTAGTCTGGCGCATAGTAAACAGTCAATAAATGTTAATGCTGTTCATTCTGGAGTTGATGGTGGTAGTAATAATGTTAGTAGTATTTGCCAAGTTGTATGGTATTTTCATCTTAGAAGGAAGTCAAACTACAGATGAGAAGACACTACATGCTTATAAGGTTTTGAAACTCTTTAAGTGTAGTAAAATGTCCTATGAGAGAGATGTTTAAATAGAGATTAAATTTGTGGTTTCTTTCTTCTTTAGCAAGAGAAGTTTGCATTTGCTTTGCCATTTGGGCAGAGATAAAAAATAACCTTGAAGCAGATCCTTTTGACTGTCTGAGGAACCATTTAAATTAGATTTCCTTTAGCTAACTTAAGTATAGAGCGAACAGTCCCCACTGCCCTAAAAGAAGGGTTTATCAAGACCCTTTGCGTTTTGAGTAAAGAAAAGTGTCTCACCTTTGGGGAGGAGGAAAATTGGGGGTTTGTTAGTGAAAAGATTCTATAAAATGTCCTCAACAAGTACTGTTGGAGCTGGCTTACACACTGGGATGTGGCTGCACATATAAACTGAAGGAGCTGATTGTTAAGATCTATAACTTAGGAGCCCCAATTTAGAGCATCCAGGAAACAAACTGGCACTAAGGAAGTGGGTTCATCCTCCCTCAAAGAATCATTGCTACCTCTGCAAGGGTCTGGACCAGTTAAAGCCTCATCACAGCAGTGAGCAAGCATCATTCACCAGGTTGCTGAGGGACAGGCTTCAACTCGCCAATTCCATGGCGCAGTGAGAAACAACAGTATTAGTGAACTGATCAGAATCGCATTCCGCTTATATCTGGCATCACAGGAGGACTGGCCCCTAGAATTATTGGACAGTTAGTAACTAACCATGGGAGAATGGGTTGCCTAAAGAGGAGAGTACTAGACTTTATGCTCTTGAGGCATAAGAGGGTCAGAGCAATTAACTAGAAAAATAAAAGAAATATGATTATAATTGAACCCTATTTGTGGAAAAGTTTGCCAATTATATAAGCTTTCAATTTCCCCATATCCACTGCTACCCTCAAAGGCCTCCTTATAAAGACTAATAGTTTTTAAAACTTTTGAAAGATAAAGAGCCCTTGGATTTATTTTCAGCAGCACAGAAAGAACGTGGGTATGGGGACACTGTTTGGCGCTCAGCAGTAAGGCTTATGGAGGAATAAAAATCCCAGGGGATACGGTGGGTGGTAGCAACTTCTGCAGCACAGGAAAGCAGATTCCTGCCGCCTGCAACGAAGGAAGAATGGTAAGCATAGGGAGACAGTGTGGACCTGAGAAGGAACCCTGGGACTGAGCATTTCCATAGATCCAACTTAGAAATACAAACTACCTTTAGATTTGTGTGCACATATTAATGCAAAAATCACAAAATTTCTAGAGAATTACGCACAGAAACACCACTATCGTAGCACATCACCATTCTGACTTTCTCCATTCTTTCAATATTCTCTCCATTCTCACTATTATCACACTAACTTTGGCTCTTGGTAGTTTTTGCTCTGCTTCTAATCTCTCTCTTCTTGTTTCTACTCACTGTACTAGTATCACGACACAATGCTGATCCTTCTCCTGCTGAAAAATTGCTTAGTAAATAAAACCCAAATGGTCTCTCTTGCCCTTAAGGCTCTCTGTGACGTGACCCCAACAGGACTTACCAGACTCACCTGTCCCTACTCCTCTTCCACTTGGCATCTTGAGTGAGCACATCTCTGTGATGTTAATCTTGCTCTTTCCTGTTCTGTAAAGTCCTTTCCCACCTTTTCCACTTTTGTGTGTCTAAATCTTTCCCTTTCTTCAAAGATGGGGTCAAAAGTTACCTTCTCAATGAATTCAGGTCTGATTTTTCTAGCTATAAGTGATGTCTCCCAGTTTCTTACTCCCCTTAGCTTCTTATTTTTATTTTGTATTTTGTGATATGGGTCAATATTTGCTTTGTATTATAACTATTTATCTATGTTTCTTAGTGCCCTTACTACACCAGAAGTTCCTTTGGAATGAGAACCATTGTCTTTGTCTCTCACAAGGTTTATTAAAGTACCTATACATAAATGCCATATTTAGTATCCAGGTGACACGTTAATGTTCACAAAGATTACCAACAGCTGGAAAAAAGTGGCCTTTTTTTAATTCATTTGACTACTACAGCTGATATCTAATTAATAATTAGAAGACCAGGACTGCAAATTATGCCCTGTATTAAATGTAGACTTTATGACAAAAATGCACCGAAAAACACACGGAGCTTTCCAGACTGCATTAAATATGCATTGTTCATGTTTAAACCTCAACATAAACAGGGTATTTTTCTGAACAAACCCCTCTCTGATCCCATATTAACATTCAAACTTTAATCTAATTTATTTTTCCATGAATTTAACATGACACTTGGTATGATGTGCTTAAAATATCTTTTAAGACATAAACCATCTGGCACTGTACAAACATTGATTGAAACAAGTGAGCCACAATAAGATAAAGGCTAAGATCAGTTACCTTTGACCAAGATGGCTCACTTTAAAAATTCCACTTTCAAGCAAAAAAATATTGCAATGTACCCCATAAAAGTAATTTAAAGTAGAAATTGGTATAACTGTAAAAATAATGATTGGGGTATAGAATAGCTACTTTAAAATAAAATTGAAGCTATGAGGCTTTGTTCTATTCTCCTACAAAATAGCATAAGAACATGCTTGTTTAGATTTCTTGAGTTTGGCACACAACGTATATGCAAATGTCTATCAGACATCTCTATCTGAATGTCCCACAGTCACTACCAAATCAACATGTTTGAATTCTAACATCATCATCATCTCCCTCCAACTTGCTTATCTACCTGTGTTCTTTATCTAGTGAATGGTTTATCTCTTCACTTATGTGCCCAAGCCAGAAAGAAACATGGAGTCATTTCTCTCTCCACCTCCCATCATGTACTCTCTTACACCATACATAAAAGCAATGCTTCTAGTCCCATAGATTTTATCTTCCAAATTTCTGTTAAATTGATTCCCTCCTATCTAGCACCATTGTTAACACCAATATCAATGCCTTAGATCAGGCCTTTAACTTCTCTTGCTTAGATTATTACAACAGTCTTCTCACTGGTCTCCTTGCCAGAGCTCACTCTATCCACCAGCTTTCTGGCAGAGTGATTTTTCTAAAAAGCAAGTCCAATGTCATCTCTTGTTTAATATTCTTCAGTGGATATATGTATTTGCTTGGCACATCAGGGCCTTCATCGTCTGGCCCCATTTATCCTTCATTCACTCATTCTGTTCATTCATCAAGTATTAACTGAGTGTCTACCACATGCCAGGCACTTTTCTAGGTGTTAGAGATACAACAATAGACAAACAGACAAAAGTTTCACCTCCTGTCATCTCCTACTCTCTTTCAACCCATTCTCCACTGCCACCACTACCAAGCTTTGCCTTTGGGAAATAGTGAACCACTTGCAATCTGCTAAAGATGTCTTTTTCTTTCATACAAACTTCTACTCTTCAAATCTCAATTCAAACACAACTTCCTCTCTTAAGACCTTCCTGAATCTCCTTGTGCACTCTGTGAATACTCATATTTTATTTGCATGTCTATCTTTCCACTAGCCAGTAAGTTCCTTGAGAACAGAGATAATGTTTTTAGACATATAGTTGGCAAATGCAATGTCTTTATTAAATGAAACAATTAGTGAATAAAATGACAAAACTTTCCTAAATTGTTAATTGTTTCTAGTTATCAAACAACTTTTTTCTTGATCTTCCAGAATTACTAGCAAAGTAATAAATAAGAGTTTGCACAAGCAGCTGTTATTCCTGAGTATTACACATGAGATGATTTTCAGAGCCCTATATGAATGTGAGCCTTGGAGGTGTTTTGTCATCTTCCTATTTGAAATTTATTTTGTCATTAGTTTATTTAATAAGTAAAAGTTTGCCTTCTATTCTGGGGCACATTCCCATAATTAAAATGCAAAGTAGTAAATACAGTTGTCTCCCAGTACCTGAGGGGGACTGCTTCCAGGACCACTCAGTACCAAAATCCAAAGATGCTCAAGGTCTTTTTATAAAATAGTGGAGTATTTGCATATGACCTTTGCACATCCTCCCGGATAATTTAAGTCATCTCCAGATAACTTATAATACCTAATAAAATGTAAATGCTATGTAAATAGTTGTTATACTGTATTTTTTTTAATTTGTGTTATTTTTATTATATTGTGTTTTTTTTTCCTAATATTTTCAATCTGCATTGGTTGAATCTGTGAATGCAGAACCCATGGATTGGGAGGGCTGACTGTGTTTAAAAATACACTGTACAGCAAGTCCTGGAATAAAGTAGTTTTGTTACATTATTAGTTACACTATCTTTGATGAGAAAAAATGGATTCCCAGCTGGAGCCACTGTTTGTGTGGAGTTTGCATATTCTCCCCATGTCTTTGTGGGTTTTCTCTGGGTATTCTGTTTTCTTCCCACATCCCAAAGTTGTGCACATTAGGTTAATTGGCATGTTCAAACTGTCCCAGTGTGAGTGTGGGTGTGTGTATGTATGCGTGCCCTGACACGGAATGGCATCCTGTAAAGGGCTGTTTCCCGCATTGCACCCTGACCTGCTAGGATGCTCTCCAACCGCCTGTGACCCTGAACTGGAATAACTGGTTAAATAATTTTCTTACTTACGTTTACTAATCTTTCATGTATGGATAGCTCACATTTATTATGATGTTTACTATTAGAAATATTTTGGGTCTTTATTTAGAAGTTTGGTTAATGTTTTTGTGACTAGGAAATATATGAACTTAACTCTTTTTTTAAAATTTTTTCTTCTAAAAAAATTTTGTTGCTTTTATTTTTCACATATCACATTACACAGAACGGATGAACTTAACCCTTGTTTGTATCAATCAGCCGATGGTAAAACTGGTTTTGTTATCCTCTTTTCACTCAAAGTTAGTTTCCCAGAACCTATCAACGATGTCAAGTGAGGATGTACTGTATGGAAGCCACCACAGATTTAATGGAAAAGGATATTAGAGCACGACAGAACTTCTTTGCTATCTTACTAAGACAGTCTAAAAGGATGTACCTTGTACACTAACCTACCATGAATACATTAAAGAATCTCAAATTAGTACATAATTGTCTATATTTAAAGTCAGCCCTGATGATATTTTAAGAGCTATATGAAGAGATTCAGGTTCTCATTAGGCATATTGATTTTTGAGATAAAATGCTATCTGATTTCTCCATTCATTTTTTAAACATATGTCAAAATGTGAATCAGGAAAACATTAGAAATGTGTTACAAAAGCAAAACGAAAAGTTCAGATATTGTAGACCAACTCCTTCCAATTAAACAGGTTGGAACACCAACGGTGATGTGAGGGGGTGGCCATCTGTCAATACATAAAGGACTTTGTGTTTGCACACAAAGACAGGGCTCAACCCACATCTGGATCCTGCAGCCAAAATCTACCCTCACTGGGACAACTCCCACTGAAAGGCATAAAGAACAGGGAGATGAATTTTTTAAAAGTCAGTTTTTAGTTCCATAGACTTTCAACGTATGAGAGAATCAGGATAAAACTGAGTCCACTTTTCTACTTTTATTTTTAAAGAGAAAACATGGAGGTCGAGACAAAAGAGAATTTGAGTAGGTGTTAGGAGATCAGATTTCTCATCTCATTGTAGAATCTTGGGAAATGCACTTGAATTCTCAAGGTTTTTCTCCTGATAAGTTTTCTGATTTCTCTGCCTCTCTACATCATAACCTGCAAGGCACATATCAGTTCCCACCTCCTCTGAAAAGCCCTTCCTATCACTTCTGCCTACCCCTGTTCTTTTCCTACTTTAAATTACTATACTTACAAATTAAGCATATATTTATAAACTATGATATTTTATATTAATTGTACTAGTTTTGTGTCTTTTAGTTTTGTATAGATTATACATTTCTTTTTCTTAATATTCCAAACAATATTAAAAACAAGTAAAAACAGAAAATAGCAAGACATTATTAGTCAGACATGTGGCTTTGCAAAATATCAACATATTCTAAAAATAAAAATAACATTATTGAAATTAAAACTCGAGACCAGACCAGACCGGATGAGGAAGAGGAGATGACACCAGACCAGATCAGATAAGGAAGAGAGATTATACATTTCTTCACAAGAGCAAAAGCAATATTGTTTTTACTACAAAGTGCCTAATACAAAGAGAGGGCAATATAATAGATAATGCAATTGATACTTGTTCATCAAAGAGCTGATCCTTTCATGTTCTTTATTTTTACTAAAATAAAACTGGGATTAGTCCTTACCAAGAATAGTTATTTATATAGCATGACCAGGGTAAGGGTCTTATTACCAGGGGACAACTAGAAAACTCCTAGAAAATATCAAGTAGTCTGCACCACAGCATTAGAGTTTCTTACAATACTCAAGTTCTGCTTAATATCTTAGGTTTTGGCCAGGCGCGGTGGCTCACACCTGTAATCCTAGCACTCTGGGAGGCCAAGGCAGGCGGATCGCTCAAGGTCAGGAGTTCGAAACCAGCCTGAGCAAGAGCAAGAGCCCGTCTCTACTAAAAATAGAAAGAAATTAATTGGCCAACTAAAAATATATATAGAAAAAATTAGCCGGGCATGGTGGTGCGTGCCTGTAGTCTCAGCTACTCGAAAGGCTGAGGCAGGAGGCTCACTTGAGCCCAGGAATTTGAGGTTGCTGTGAGCTAGGCTAACGCCATGGCACTCACTCTAGCCTGGGCAACAAAGTGAGACTCTTGTCTCAAAAAAAAAAAAATCTGAGGTTTTGAGAAAAGTTGTACCAGCATAGTGGAAAGGAGTAAATACTCTAGATCCAAACTGGCAAATGTATAATCTCAACTCTCTTACTTACTGGCTTTTACCTAGTAAATTAGGCAAATTACCTAACTTGCATTTTTTTCTATACCAATGAGAACAATAATAGTGCCGAACATATGGTTGCTATAAGAATTAAATAAGTTAATAATTGCAAAGGACTGAAGATAGTACCTGGCATGTGTTTAACTTAAGCTATCATTATTATCATACTAAAATAGAGAATGTTCGGTTTTAAAAGGAATAATAGATTTTTAAATGAAAATTAAACAAAATAAGCTAATCTTTTCCTGTTATAATGAAAAATTCTTTGGCCTACCAATAAAAAACAAATATCCCAATATCTACTCATACCCAAGTGTGGTTGACTTAATCCTTTTCTTTCATATAACATTAATTTTATTCCTCACCATTTTTTTAAAGACAGATTCAACTCTTAGGGAATTATTGAGCTAAATCTATTATGCATAGTCACAGTGTAAGTGGATACCTACACACAAACAAAATTTCATTCTCTCTTTTAAAATTTTTTATTTTTTATAGATACATAATAGTTGTACATACTTATGGGGCACATGTGATATTTTGACACAAGCATACAATGTGTAATGATCAAATTTAGGTAACTGGGACATCCATAATTTTAAACATTTATCATTTCTTTGTGTTGAGAACATTCAAAATCTACTCTTCTAGCTATTTTGAAATATATGATAAATCATTGTTAACTGTAGTCACCCTATTATATTACCAAACACTAGATCTCATCCTTTCTAACTGTATTCTCACAAAACTCCTTCATTTTAGATACATTAATTGTATTTTACAGATAAAAATACTGAGGTTCAAAGAGGTCAAATAGCTTAATCATGGCTGTATAGTGAGTTAGTGGCTGAATCAAGAATGGAATCCATTCCACTCTTGGGAGTGGAAGGGAGATTCCACTCCCTTTCTACTACACATCATAGTACTTCCTTATAATTTCCTATTTTCCTTAACCTACCCACACATAATTTATAGCAGAGCAGAACATAAAGGTGTTTCCTCCTAGTTCACCCATATCTTCTTGCAAAGCCCGTAGTCCTGCAACTTCCCATTTCTGTTCTTCTAGTTTCATATCAACTTAACTTCCTCTCTGGTACTAAGAAATTCAGTGCTTTGAGCTATGTGGACTTAAAGCTCCTATACCTTCCTTGTAAAAACTTCCTTTAAGTATAGGCTTTAAAACAACTTTTGTGATACATTGCTTATTCTGACAAATTGCCTGATACTCTGAAATAATATTATTAAAACCTAAATAAACAAATGTTACTCTGTAGTAACCAATAAAAAAGAAGTACAAATTTATCTCAGAAATTAAATATGCCTATCCCTGGGGCCAAAGACAAACAAGAAATAGGGCAAATAAAAGAAATAAAGATTGGAAAGAGCATGAAGGAAAACCTATTGGAAGAGAAGTCAAGAAACTGAGAGGCCAAATATTGTTAGGATCATTTATAGATACTGCAATCATCTAAAATTATGGCAAATGTAGTGTCAGAGAGGTAATGATGAGCCATGCGTAAAAAATTAAGGGTGGTGCCCAGGAGCAGGAATAGCAGCAAGGAGGTGTAACAACACAGTCTGCTGCCATGAGCTTTGAAGGGGACTTTTAGGAAGGAGGAAGGGAAGAGCACTCTGAGAGTAGCAATGATGAGAAAGGAAGATACCTATTCCAACTCCAAGTCCAGAGGTAAGAGAGAGAGAGAAAACAGCCATTATTTGCACAAGTTGCAGGGGAAGCAAGGTCCTTCCAGTTTCACTTGGAAGAAGATAGTAAAGGATTGGAGAAATCCACATATTTTGACTTTATGCTGATAATATATAATAAAAGCATGTGTTACCTCATTAAATAAAGAAACCAGCCTGGGCAACATAGCAAGACCTTATCTGTATAAAAAAATGTTTTAAATTAGTCAGGCGTGATGGTGCATGCCTGTAGTCCCAGCTACTCAGGAGGCTGAAGCAGGAAGATCACTTGAGCCCAGGAGTTTGAGGTTGCTGTGAGCTATGATGACCCACTGCACTCCAGCCTGGGCAACAGAGAGAGGCTCTGTCTCAAAAAACAAAAACAAACAAAAACCCTACAAAGGACAACAGAACCTATCAGGCGCATACAGACAATATAAATCATACAAACCAGGTAAAAATAATGACATTTCCGTCAACGAAGTACTGAGTATACAACAGTGGATCCCTAAGATAATTATGAAGCTGAAAAATTCCTATCACCTAGTGAGGTCATAGTTGTGGTAACACTGTAGCACAACACATTACTTACATGTTTCTGGTGATGTTGGTGTAAGACACCTACTGCTCTGCCAGTCATATAAAAATATAGTTCATACAATTACGTACAGTACCTAATACCTGATGATAATAAATGACTATGTTACTGGTTTATGTATTTACTATACTATGCTTTTTATCATTATGTTAGAATGTACCCCTACTTATTAAAAAAAAAAGTCAACTGTAAAACAGCCTCAGGCAGGCTCCTCAGGAGGTACTGCCTCCAGAAGAAGGCACTGTTATCATAGGAGATAACGGCTCCCCGCATGTTACTGCCCCTGAAGACCTTCCAGTGGGACAAGATGTGGAGATGAAAGACAATACTACTGATGATCCTCATTCTGTGTAGGTCTAGGCTATATGTGTTTGTGTCTTAGATTTTAACTAAAAAGTTTACAAAATAAAAAAAAAATTTAAATAGAAAAAAGCTTACAGAATAAGGATACAAAGAAAGAAAATATTTTTGTACACTTACACAATGTATGTGTGTTTTAAGCTGTGTTATTACTGAAGAGTCAAAAAGTTTTAAAAAATTCTAAAGTCTATAAAGTAAAAAAGTTACAATAAGCTAAGGTTAATTTATTATTGAAGAAATTTGTTTTATAAATTTACTGTGGCTGAAATGTACAGTATCTATAAAGTCTACAGTAGCATACAATAATGTCTTAGGCCTTCCTATTCACTCAGTATTCACTCACTGACTCACCCAGAGCAACTTTCAGTCCTGCAAGCTCCATTCACCTAGACAAGTGTACCATGTTTTTATCTTTTATATCATATTTTTGCTGTATCTTTTCTATTTTTAGATATGTTTACATACAAAAATATTTAACATTTTGTTATAACTGCCTACAGTATTCAAGTACAGCAACATGCTGTACAGGTTTGTAGCCTAGGAGCAATAGGCTATACCGTATAGCCTAGGTATATAATAAGCTATACTGTCTAGGTTTGCAGGAGTACATTCTATGATGCTCGCGTCCTAAAGATATTTCTCAGAATGTATCCCCATCATTAAGCAGTATTATTATTATTATATGTAATAATAATACAGATCTCTTCCACCTTCTGGATTTATCAACCATTACCAAAAATCAGATACTCTACATGAGATACTAATAAAGAACCTATTTTCCAATTTTTAAATGAAAAAAATTATAATTCATTACACATTAATCCAAAACAACTAACCAAGTTCCTAGAGTATAACTAAAATATAGTAAAGCACCTATACAAATGTAACAAATTCCATGTTAAGATTTAAAATGCTTAAACATCACTTTCTGAGCAAAACCAATTTCTACTATTAACAGCGGCAATAGGCAGTAACACACTACACATTCTCCTTGTTGACATTTGGTGGAACCTTTCAAGTTGTCTACATATGATTCTGACATTCTATCACATACATTTGGAATTTTTTTTAGAGGCAGAGCCTTCCTCTGTCACCCAGGCTGAGTGCAGTGACATGATCATAGCTAGCTCACTGTAGCCTCAAACTCCCGGGCTCAAGCAATCCTCCTGCCTCAGCCAAGTAGCTGGGACTACAGGCACGTGCCAACACTCTCAGCTAATTTTTTTTTTTCAGAGACAGGATCTCACTATGTTGCCCAGGCTGGCCTTGAACTCCTGTCCTCAAGCAATCCCTCCTGTCTCAGCCTCCCAAAATGCTGGGATTACAGGTGTGAGCCACCATGCCCAGCTATATTTGGAATTTAACACCGACTTCCCTCGCATTATTTTGTTAAACATGTAGTATTTAGCTTTATTGAGTTTCTGGGATATAAATACAAATATTAGAAAAACATTAACTGTGAAGTCATTCTGTGAACTCTGCTTGCAAATTACATTTGTTAAAATGGATTGAACGGCTCCTTTAGAGTCAACTTAGGCAAGTTAACTATGCCCTGTAAACATCAGAATTCTCATATTCAAAATGGGAAAATAATAGTATTATCAAGGCAGTTTTTGTGAAGATTAAATGAGATAATGTACCTAATGAATTATAATGCAGTTAGCACCATGCTCTAGCCCATAGTATATGCTCAATAAATGGTTCCTGTTATTATTTTAATTATCTATCTAGCAATTGCAGCTTACAAAGATTTACACATATACTAACTTGCTTGATCCTTAAAACAAAACAACTCTGCAGGAGAGAGACAGGACATAGATTATTGTCTTTACTTCACAAATAAAAAGATAAACACTTAAAAGAAGTTAATGTGACTTGCCTAAAGTTACATGGTTACCTAGCTATACCTACTATGACTGGCTATAAATCACCATATAAACGAGGGGTGGCAAACTTTTTCTTAAAAAGCCAAATAGTAAATATTTCAGGCTTGTACGCCATATAGTCTCTATCATAATTAGTCAACACTGTTACTGTAGTACAAAAGCAGCCATAGACAATGCATAAACAAATGGGTGGAGCTGTGTTCCAATAAAACTTTAAATACAAAAACATGCAGTGGG
This sequence comes from Mirza zaza, assembly GCA_008750895.1. Classification (NCBI taxonomy): domain Eukaryota; kingdom Metazoa; phylum Chordata; class Mammalia; order Primates; family Cheirogaleidae; genus Mirza; species Mirza zaza. Next base: position 7,433 of record VSMD01079549.1, on the reverse strand, counting down.
TTGGATATGGTTCATGGGCCATAGTTTGCAGACCCCTGCCCTAGATCTTTAGATTACTAGCCTAGTGTACTTTCCCACTCCAATATGGTTACTATCCATATTCAGGATAGTGTTTTAGCATTAAGCTTAATAGTAATAGCATTAATGGGCAGGGAAAAGATAAATCAGAAATAATTTATAAAAGAACTATGAAAACAATTAGACATTACATAAATATTAGTATAATTGTTTTTTCCTCTTTTCCATCTTCTAAAACTCTCTCTTAATCCTTTCCTTACTGCTTTCTCCTCTAATAAGGCAGTTGGCCTAGAAGTAAATACTTTTCTATCTCTCTAAAAGTATTCAAGGCAAATATGTTTGCAGAATCTTTTTTTTTTTTTTTTTTTTGAGACAGAGTCTCACTCTGTTGCCCTGGCTAGAGTGCCATGGCATCAGCCTAGCTCACAGCAACCTCAAACTCCTGGGCTCAAGTGAGCCTCCTGCCTCAGCCTTTCGAGTAGCTGAGACTACAGGCATGTGCCACCATACCCGGCTAATTTTTTCTATATATTTTTTAGTTGGCCAATTAATTTCTTTCTATTTTTAGTAGAGACGGGCTCTTGCTCAGGCCGGTTTCAAACTCCTGACCTTGAGCGATCTGCCCGCCTTGGCCTCCCACAGTGCTAGGATTACAGGTGTGAGCCACTGCGCCTGGCCTGTTTGCAGAATCTTATACTAACTAAAGTAGTGGGCATTCCATGAAATACCAGAATGAACAGACTTATCAATACCTTTTAAAAAATTGTAGAATGTGAAAACTTCTGAAAATAACTTGTATGGGCATGTTTCCGAGGAGTGGAGGAAACTATGGTAAGCAACTACTATATTCTCAATCTCAAACAACAGAGTGATTATCAATTTTCTCATTATAAAAGCCATGTGTTATGATGGTAAGGACACTGGACTTGGAATTGGAAGACCTAATTTGGAATTTCTTCTATGCCATTTACTATCTTTGTAACCTAGTAATTACATATGAGAAGTTGTTGTTAGAATTAAGACAAATAATATTTTAAAATACCAAGCATTATAAACATTGACTATTGATGCATTTGAAATTATAAACTTCTTAATCAAGTTTACTTCTATGTTTTTAATAGAAGTATAACATGATATAATATTATATAATAGTACAATATAATTAATAAAGCATCTAAAATATCTATTGCTAAAGATAAAATATAAAGCATTTTTTTATGCCATGGAGCTAAAAGTTCTTTAAAAAAATTCCCTCATTTAAGCCAACAATATTCCTTTGAAATTAAAACAAACTAGAATTTATTGGGTGATATGTGCGAAGCATTTTACATACACCCACTCATCTAACCTTTATTTTTTTATTTTTTTATTTTAGCATATTATGGGGGTACAAGTGTTAAGGTTATATATATTGCCCATGCCCCCCTAGCACCTCGAGTAAGAGCTTCAAGCGTGTCCATCCCCCAAACATTGCACATCTCACTTGTTTGGTTGTATATACCATCTAACCTTTATAAGAACCTTGAGAAGAAACTGAAGCTCAGTGAAATGAAATGATGCCCAAGGCACACAGCTCCTAAGTGGCAGCAGATTTTAGATTCATACCCAGGTTACATTGATTCTAAAGCCTGCGTTCTTTTCATTATAGAACACTATCTCTTTGGTTTTTTTTTTTTTTTTCTTTTCTTTACTTGATGTCCTCAAAAACCTAAGTGGTCTCATACAAGGTCTAAGAATAATTACTTTGAGTGGTAATAGAAGGCAAATCCTCAGATAATAGGACCTCTTTAATCCACTAGATTAAGTCACCTTTAAATAACATACTATTTTAAAGGTAATTTTCAGATAATTATTGCAGATTAATATTTCAGTTACTATTAATAATTATTAATCTAGTTTTGGTCTCAAAAATGTACTGGTTAATAGAGTAAAAACAGTCTACTTACCACTAGCTAAAGAAATTAGGATATTACCAAGTTTAAGCATTAGATGCCCAAAGAAACAAATCTAGAATTTTGATAAGAGAAAAAAATTAAAAAACAAGTTTCCTCAAATTCCAATGTTATGTTAATAAACATAGAAATAACATTTCTACTTTCAGAAATGTCTGAAATTTAGGTCTTCTAGAAAGCAGATTCTTTCCTCAATAAATTTTTTTCATGAAATTTATAGAAACCATCGTAGAACAAAATTGGTGATCCAGGTGCTTTTGAAGAACTAAATCAGTAAATTAGCTTTTTAATCATGACACTAAATATAACATACAAAGTGAGGGAATAAGAGTATATAAAACATTTCATAAATCTATGGCCCTCCTCTTCCCCCTTTATTTATGCCAGTTTGGTACTTAAGACCAAGAGCCATTTTTTTCCTTGCTTAAATAAACTTCACCCCCACCATCTGTTGCTTACCTGTTGCACAGCATGCTGAGGGCTCCATGTGGACTACAGTCACATGGCAGACAGAGACCAGAAGTGTGACCCAGGTAAAAGCCCTCCTTGCAGGCTTCACAGAGAAGCCCCTGATAACCTGGCTGACACTCACACTGCCCTGTGGTCTGGTTGCAGCGATTCACATCCAAGCTTCCAACTGCAGAGCAGTTGCACACATACTCTGAAAAGAAAAAAAGGAAAAGAGACATTACCAACTAAGATTTAACACCTTCTTAATAAAATGAACTCTATTTTCTTTTTCTTTTTTCATTTTATATTTTTTCTTTCTATTTTTTTTTTTTTTTGAGACAGAGTCCAGCTCTTTCACCCCACCTAGAGTGTGGTGGCATCATCATAGCCCACTGCAACCTCAAATTCCTGGGCTCAAGTGATCCTCCTGCCTCAGCTTCCCAAGTAGCTGGGACTACAGGTGCCCACCACTGCACCCAGCTAATTTTTCTATTATTTGTAGAGAGAAGGTCTATTTGTAGTGAGAAGGTTCCTCAGGCTGGTCTTGAACTCCTGACCTCAAGCAGTCATCCAACCTCAGCCTTCCAGCAGGCTAGGATTACAGATGTGAGCCACCACACTCAGCCTTTTTCTTAATAAATTATCAAGACTACTTTGTAAGGATAAAATTAACCCCATGCTTAGAAATTAAGTCTTGAAGAAGGAGAAAAAACTAAAAAAAAAAAATTAACTCTAGTTCAAGTCTACTTTCTATCCTGTTTAGTTTATTTAAATTGGGAAATATACAGAGTAACTAAAATTATGTACAGTTCATGATTATAAAGCTAACATTCTTAATTTCCTTTACGGTACTCTTCATCTCCTATCCCTCTTACTCAACATCCCAATTTTTGTATGTGTGTCTGCATATTATTAGTTTTTCTGGATTGATAGTCACCAAAGGCAGGCTTATCTACATGGCACTGATAGCACATGCTGGAAATGACATGTTAAATAATAAATAATCCCATTGTATAGCAGCAAAAGCCTAAGGCTCAGATGATTAACTCTGGTAACCTATACAAGGTCATAAAAGATTGTACTACAGCTCGAATCATAAGCTAGTATGTTCTGCTCGAGAAGAAATTAATGGAGAATTGAAAGTTTAAGGTGAGGAAACGATGAAAAATATATCTAGAGGAAAAATTTACAGGTTTATCCTGGATCAGTGAGTTAAAATGAATCAGAATTTGAGTGTCTTTCCCAAATTAAAAAGATTCATAAAATAAACATTTCCTTTAGGTACATTTCAAACAGTTCTTTGGATAAAAATATTTAGAAGCCTTTACTTTTAACCATGTAATACAAAGATTCATTTAAAGGTCAGTTAAGATTTGGTTTTCGCAATTTCTACTCATTTAATCAAAAGGAGTGTTTTCATCATAGCGTGACACAGTATCAATGTAGGACTTTGTAAGCATGTGCAAAAACATCTAGTTAAAATCAATTGCAGATAATATTCTAGTAATAAGCCTTATTCCAAAAGAGCTATGAACCTAGTCTTAATGAGTCCAGAAAAATCTATAGTACAAATTATACTTCTGAATAGGCAAGGCACTATATATAAAATGGCATTATACTGATATAGTTTAGCTTGGAAAAAAATAACCTTTAATGTTATTTTTGGTTATTTCAAAGAAGCTACTGGATAACTGCAAATCTAAAGTCTTACACAGAAAGTTATAAAGGGATTTGCTTCTCTAGTCTAGAAAAGGAAATTAAGTTTCAAGATTCTTTATATATCCACAGCTTAGCCACACAAGTCAAAGCAAAGGATTCCTCAAAGAAATTCCCACTTGGCAACTCTATACCTCCCACACTTCTGCAATTCCTAACCTTTGGTGTCAGTTTATTTCCCTGCTCTAGATACCTCTTCTAATTTGTAAATACAATAAATAAATGAATATATATTGGTGGATGATTTTTTAAATGTATATTTCAGGGTTGGGTGGTGAATTAGTTAACAAAACCCAAAGGATAGTTCAGATTTCTTCAGCCACAAGCTTAGGAAAGAAATCAGCTTCACATCACAATCAAGATTCTTATTTTTGATAGGCTACGTAAGCATGACATTTCTTTGAAAAAGTTACATGTTTTCCATATGATATCTACTTTCTGAGTATGTGTGTTGTGGTTTTATATTAATAAATAATAAAGCTATGTTCAGTTTCTGTAAACATGCCAATGACAACTTCATGGCAAGACCTTCACTCCACCAGAAATGACTAGAATTCTTTTTTTCTTTTTTTTTGAGACAGAGTCTCCCTCTGTTGCCCTGGGTAGAGTGCAATGGTGTCACCACAGCTCATTGCAATCTCCAACTTCTAGGCTCAAGCGATCCTCCTGCCTCAGCCTTCAGAGTAGCTGGGACTACAGGTACATGCCACAATGCCTAGCTAATTTTTTTCTATTTTTTGTAGAGATAGAGTCTTGCTCTTGCTCAGGCTAGTCTTAAATTCCTGAGCTCAAGCAATCCTCCCAGCCTCCCAGACTAGTAGGATTACAGGCCTGAGCCACCATGCATGGTCCAGAACTCTTAAAGTAACATTTTTCTTCTGAAATCTGGTAGAAATTCAACATACATCCAACTCTTCCTGCTGGACCAATTTCATCACAAATTAAACTGACCAAATTATGCTGGTGTGGGCAGAACTAGCTTAAGAAAAATGAAAAGACTAATATACTCTGTAGTAAAGACTATGAATTTTATTATATTATTTTACTACTAATGTATATCCATCTGAAAACTGAATCAGTATTCCCAGTGAATAAGATTAGCAGTATTTTTTTAAGAATCCAATTAATCTTAATCTAAGAACTCTGAGACTTAGTATTTTTTCAGTAAAGTTCTAATGGATAAAACTTCAGTACTAACCAAGTTATCTGCTATGCATTATTTCTATAGAATCAGTTAATCCAGTCTTCTCATTATTCCCTGAACATACTCTGGTTAGCAGTATCTCTGAACCTTTGCTCATTCTGTGCATCTGGAATGCTCTCTTTTCCACATATATTCAAACCTATCCCCTATTTCAAAATAAGTGGAAACTCACTCCTCCATAAACTCTAACTGTATTATTCCTACTGTGAATTCATAACAACACCTGCTCCCTACACCTCTCATATGACAACAGTTTGAAGAGGCAGTAAAACAAAGCAGTTAATGAGTACGAACTCTAGAAGTAGATAGCTAAGGTTTAAATCCTACTCTCCTGCTTACTAACTTTATAATCTTAAACAAGTTACTTAACCTCCTTATGCCTTCATGTTTTTCATCTGTAAACCGGACATAATAATAGTACCTATAACACTCAGTTCTAACACCTAAGCTGGAAGTGGTTTGGAATACTAGATTAATTAATACAATTGCTGGAAAAAAGTGGAAAGTGATTTCAGATAAAAGAACATAAATGTAAAATTCAGATGTTAGATTGATAGTCCACAGCTTTGTTACAGCCTGTGGACAAGATCTGAAATCCTGAGAATGGGTTTATTACCATGGCAGCTTCGGACAATGTCTGGGGAAACAGAATTAGTGTCCTGTTATGCAGAAATCCAAGTTGTAGATCATCAAGGTAGAGAATAAGAGGGTATTCTACTTACACTGGGATCCATATATTACCAATCTGTGTGCCTACAAATATAGTGGTGAAATCAGAAGGATTTAGGATGTGGATTCAGCGATGATGAAAAATGAGCATTTATTATACAGCAACAGGGTGAATGGCAAATATTTCAGCCAGAGAGACCACCCTAGTGCTAGGAAGGCGTTGACATACCAAGACAAAGAGGCACTATCCTGCTAATATTTCTCCCCAAAATAACCAAAGGAAAGGAACAGAGTACAAAGCACACCAGGTGCCAGGGAGCAAGTACATCTTTTCTGTTTGTAGTTCAAAATCCATGGCTCTGTCCCAGTGATTTGATCTCAAGTGAAATGACCCAAGTTAAATGAATAGTGTGACAACTATAATAAATGTAAAACACTGTGAGCATTCATTAAATTATGTCGGGATAATTTGCTAGTTTGTAAGTAGAGTAAAATCTCAGCCCCTTCACAGTTCTAGACATTCATGTGAAACCAGATAGGAGGTAATGGAGAAATAATGCAATCCCCTTAGTAGGCAGCTAGCAATATGGAAAAAGAAGAAAGGAAATTTCAACTGATAGAAGGAATGAAAGGATGTATAGCCAAAGACAAGAGAGAAAGTGCTGGCGTTTTAATGACGTAGAACCTTAGACCAGCACAAAGGAGTCTGCAACACGATTAATGGTGAGTCACCAGTATGGATGTTAATGGGAATTAAACAATATGAAGAGGACATCAAAAGCTAATCACAGACCAGTGTGAATGAGATGCCAATAAGCTCATTTAGTTGCCTAGGAGTAAATATGGAATAAACTCTTCAGCATGTGAGTAGTAGGTTTTCTCTTAATGCCCTATAATTCTTGGGAAAACTGTAAAGAAATAAAGGAGAGTAATGTCAAGGCTCACAGAGACACCATAATCTTTGGCAATGCTTTTTCTTTTTGTTGTCTGGTTTCTGAAGAGCAATAAAAAACAGTGATTAGAATCCTGAAGAAGAATAAGAAACTGAAATCTAGTGCCAAACTTCTTTAAGCATTTGAAAATAGAAATATAAAGTTCCGGCCGGGCGCGGTGGCTCAAGCCTGTAATCCTAGCTCTCTGGGAGGCCGAGGTGGGCGGATCGTTTGAGCTCAGGAGTTCGAGACCAGCCTGAGCAAGAGCGAGACCCCCATCTCTACTATAAATAGAAAGAAATTAATTGGCCAACTAAAATATATATAGAAAAAATTAGCCGGGCATGGTGGCACATGCCTGTAGTCCCAGCTACTTGGGAGGCTGAGGCAGCAGGATTGCTTGAGCCCAGGAGTTTGAGGTTGCTGTGAGCTAGGCTGACGCCACGGCACTCACTCTAGCCTGGGCAATAAAGTGAAACTCTGTCTCAAAAA
>VSMD01079548.1:0-25733 GCA_008750895.1 Mirza zaza | reverse complement strand
GTAAAAAGATACTTAGAACAGGAGATGTTTTGCCTGGTTCAGCTCATGCCCCGTGTGTAATATAAAAGTTTATATAGCCACACTGAGGGTTATAAGGGGGAGAATAGTTAGCAAATTTGTAAATTGTGCCTACATTTTCTGAGTTTTAAAAAAATTAAATCTTAGATCCTGACTAGTCTGCATAGTTCATTTTTGGTTAACGTTGGCTCTTTAATGAAATTAGTACTTTCTGAAATAAAAATATATTTGTGAAAATTAAAAACTACCTTTTTGGCATGAAAGATCTTAATGAAAACAGCAATTGTTACACTTACAATTTGTTTTGGCAGTGTAAACAAGCAAAAATGAATAATTTGTTAATTGTTTAATCCTGCTGTGATTATAAGTTTTTATTTCATCTTTAGTTATAACATACATCCTGTATTAAGGTCTAAATGATGATTGTCGTTAGCTAGTCATCAGTTGTGATTCAGAAGGTGAAATAGTAATTCCCTGTTAGGCCAGCTCATTTAAGGGTTAGTTGCTTATTTGTTAGATTAGTTTTTTCTTTTTAAATCATTTGGTCCTTAGAGTTCTTTGTTGTTGTTTTTTTTTCTGTTTAAAATTGAGATTAGTCAGCTTTGTGTGTATCGATGTATATTTTGTGGCATATCACAATGATGTTTGATATACTTATAATTTGATTACTTGTGTTTATGTTTGCAATTTTGTTCACAGAGCTAAACACTGCTTTTTTCCTTCTGTCCCGAGAGTGCGTAATGATGACAGCTTGTTTAAAATGGAGTATAAACACTGGCTTACTTTGCTAACTTATACTAACTTATAAAAATATATATACTAAATATGAATTAACATACATGTACATACACATTTCTTCCCTTATGACTCATTAGAAGCTTCAGAGCTTGGGATTTCATAGGAAGTTCCATGCAGCCAATAGTATAAAGAAAACAGAGAGAAATATGTTTTCCAAGTGGGAAAACTGAACCACAGCAAGAATCTGTAACATTCCCATGACCATGCAAGACATTAAAAGAAGACATGGTAAACATATCCCTGGTCCTTGAGACTTGTTCCAAACACTGGACAGTACGATCTTCTTACCCTTTTCTCCAGCCTCCCGAGAGTACTGAAAAGAAACCACATCCTGGAGTAAGATCAGAAATGCAGCTGCTACAAAGTTATAGTCTAAGGGCAGCTTTATTTCTACCCCTCTCTCCAAACAGAAATCCCTAAGCGTCAAAGTAGATGATGTGTGTAATAGGCTACCAACAGCATAATTAATCAGGAAACTCTCGGAGGAGAAGAAACCTTTCACTACAAATTACAAATACCAACAAGAAATCAGAAGGAAACCTCCCTTAACTTGGCAGTCTCAGGTCAAGGACAGGCAACAGGAGGCTAGGTTTGGGTAAACCATCTGTAAGCCACATCCTCTTCTCCCTTCTTAGGGACAATTTGCCAGATCAGAAATGAGGGAATCATTTCTATACCGAGCAAATCCCATGAGTCACTTTTCTATTCCCCATCTCTACTCAGGTATCATCTCCTATTTGTCAGGAAAAATAGTCTTATGACTTTCTTAACAACCTATCCATGAGGAATCCTTTTATGATTGAATGTACTACGGTTATTTATTTATTTATTTATTTTGAGACAGAGTCTCACTTTATTGCCCAGGCTAGAGTGAGTGCCGTGGCGTCAGCCTAGCTCACAGCAACCTCAATCTCCTGGGCTCAAGCAATCCTCCTGCCTCAGCCTCCTGAATAGCTGGGACTACAGGCATGTGCCACCATGCCCGGCTAATTTTTTCTATATATATTAGTTGGCCAATTAATTTCTTTGTATTTATAGTAGAGATGGGGTCTCGCTCTTGCTCAGGCTGGTCTCGAACTCCTGAGCTCAAACGATCCGCCCACCTCGGCCTCCCAGAGAGCTAGGATTACAGGCTTGAGCCACCGCGCCCGGCCTGTACTACGGTTATTAACTAATGGGATCCTTTACCAAGTTCCCTGGAGTATGTAGTCTAATCCCATACTCAGCAAAGACAGATAGCCATACACCAACAATGCATTCTCCTCTTTCATGTTGCAGAATTGTCACTGAGAAGTGGCTTTCCACTAAGAGACTACATCTCCCAGAGCCCTTGCAAATGAGGTGTGGTCATAATACTGGATTTTGGAATGTGAGGCCCTCCCATGAGTCTCCTTCCTCCATGTTCTTTTCCCTTCCTACCCAGCTGGAATGTGGACGACTCCCCCCTCTACCCCAGACAGCCTTGCAAGTCACATGTGGTAAACAGCAGGGCCTCTGGAATGACTATACAGAGGGCCACCCTGCCATCCCGTTCCCCACCCAGTCTGTTATAGGATCAAGGGGGAAAAAGTCTACTGTGTTTGAGTTATTGCATATTTTTCGGTCTTTGTGATATAGAAGCTAATCTACTTTAATTAATACACATACATTTTCTGGGCACTAGTTGTTAATTACAGTTAGAGGTCTGCAGGATATGTGATTGAGTATGCCATGACAGGACTATAAATTCACTTCCACAGAAGACAAAGCAAAGTGGTCAGACCTATCAGAATTTGGGGTCAGCGTGGACAGAAGCAGAATCCTTTCCTCAGCCACTTGGGTGGATGGCCCAGTTGGGATCTTCATTTATTAAGAGGTATGACATATGAATCGCAAGCTACTGATTTTACCTTTATTTTATAGCTGATGGAAAAAAAAAACAAAACAAAACAAGAATATCAACTGTACTCTCCACCCAGCTTGGTTTTTTCTAGCAATAAATCTTCATGCTTCGGGGACAGCATCAGTTACATCTCACAAAGTGCTCTCGTGGTTGGAAAAGGCAAAATAAGATGCTCAGAAATAGGAGTTGAAGGTGTCATCTCTAGGACCCATCGCCATTTTTGTGGTATTTCCACTTCCATTGGTTTGGTACTTCTACCTTTACCTTAGGCTTGAAGTTTAGTAAATCAGAAACTAACCCCAGACATCTAACAATTGCTCTTTATTTTAAAACACATCCATGAAAAACCAAGAAAATGCAGAAGCGAGGTAGCATGATGTCTTCTGAGGCAGGGTGGAAGTGCCTCTGGTCGGCAATTCCCACTGGTGTTGCCATGACTCAGTAGTCTGTTGCAATCAGTTGTGGAAAGGGGCAGAGTGACAGCTGGAATGCAAAGGAGTGTGTACAACCCCGAGCTCTCTCAGTTTTGCCAAAGCTCAAGTGCCCCCATGGGAGGGTCTTGCAACATATGTTCTATTGAGCAAAGAGGTTGCAAAGCAAGGAGTTATTGCAATAAATACCACTTGTGATGAACAAGGTTTGTAGGTTTAACTTTATTTTTTAAAAATGTTTGTCTTCCTCACTAGACAATCAACTCTATGAGGGCAGAGACTATGTCAGCACTGTACTGCCAGCCCCTGGCACACAATAGGTGCTCAATAAATATATGCTAGAAGAATGGATGGAAGGATGGATTCTACCCAGCTCAAGCATGGGTAGGAACATTATCTGCTATAGAGGGAAAGGAGGGAGACAGACAGAATATAAAATAAAACACATAGATTTATATAATTTTTAGTGTTGAAAAGTGGGATTGAATTAGGACTAATAAATCTAGATAATTTCACTTCTTTCAATGCCCAGGCCAGTTTTCTATCACTTTGAAACCCAAAAGTAAATACCTTCCAAATGTTTGCTGTGCTGGTAGAGACTGCATTTTTATTAAAGCATTTCCTAAGCTGCCATGGTATCATTAAGAGAAAGGCGACCGTCCCAGGGCCAGACTCGAAGGCGGCAGAGCACCAGCGGCACCACCACCCCAGTGGGCCTGCCTTACGGCTCCTCCCTCCACCACTGCCCACTTCTTCCAGCTTGAAAGTGGAGTATGTAGTCACGTCCCAGTGGGAAGGAGGAGGCACTCTGACCAGCAAGAAGCTTGCAGTGATTGATATGAAGCAATGGTGTTTTACTGGCCACAGTGTGACTGCATGTCACTCTCTGTTCTGACATTAGGAAGGATTTTATATTCTGGACAAAGTCAACAATTTTTCCTTTAGTCACATTACTCAAAGAATAAGCCAACTATAGCCCAGCAGCACTTGTCCAAATTCCAGGACTCAGTTTATGACTATTCTGAGTCAAACATCTGCCCACTTAGTTTGTCCTTCCATCTGATCCACTCCTTGGGGTCCAAGTCCTTGGTTGGTCTCACGCCCAGTGCTATCTGCCTCATTGCCCAGCGTCAGGAAGCGAGTGGTACACAGGTGCAATAAGACATCCACCTGGCCACGATCTCAAGGATGGGGTCAGATTCAGTTGACCTGAACACACCCATTGAACGTGTTCAAATGTCCCCATCCTACCCCACCCACATGAGATGGCTCCCGAGCCCTGAGGTCCATATCCTAAGAACCTCAGCTGAGAAATCTCTCTGGCAGCTTCACTGTTGCTCAAGAGCCTGAGTGTTGTAGCATCCTGGGGGCAGGTTGTCCCTAATGTTCTCCAGGTTCTTCACATCGGCCAGAATCCCATCTATGCTTGTTTCCAGCAAACGGAGATGGCCTCTCTGCCGGCGCGCCCTCTCTTCCAGCTCTGACATCAAGGGCCGCAGCTGGCTGTTGATCTGGCTCTTGGCTCGGAAAAGGTTTTGCTCCAGTAAGATCAGCCCCTCTTCATCCACGCTGCCAGGCCTGTCTATTTTAGGGACAGGAGTTAACAGAGAAAAACTGTGGTTAGACCTCCTTGAACACATATGTGCGCTTCTGTACCCCTAACTGATTCTTGTTTCCACCTGCCCAGAGCCAATAGTATGTCCTGAATTTAAAAGGCTTATTTTAAATGAGAAATAATCTAGAAAATGCTCTAAGAGCACTAGCCTGGTTACGGGGCTATGAACAGCTCAGTTCAAGACTCTGAGCTCTATAGCTCAGCAATATCAAGTTTTGATTTCTCCTTTCCTATTAGGGTCAATAGTTTATGCCCTAAAAAGAGGAAGACTGAAGGTCATAGTGAACTGAGCACTATCCAAAGTGTCTGCCTAAAACAGAGCACCCCAAGGATCAGAATCAACTCCAAAGTATGCTTTCTGAAGCACCCTTAGGAAATATCTTGCTGTTTTCTATTAGGAGACCTTTAGAAACTGGAGAGCTTCAGGGTTTATAGAGGCCAAGGTATGCTTTGCTCTTTGGGGGATGGATTCCAGCTGTTAGAAAATGATGTAAGACTTCATTCTGGCCTGAAACCATGGGAATCTGGCTAGATACTATTTCCAATATAAAATGTAATCACATTTGTTCAGGTATGTTTTACCCATAAACTATCTAAAACTAATGTCAGCATAAAATGCGTCTAGTCAGGCCTCCTTAGTTCAAATAGGTTAGAGTGGCTCTTGGTCAACTCAAACTCAAGGTTAAGTTGCCTCACATATCTGTGCTGCAGTGATTGATAATATTTGACCGTATGCATTTATTATACCCAGAACAATGAATTGGTTACTGTTCCAGGACTCAGGAAAGCAGATAGAGTAGAAACAACACCGTAACAAAAAAGTGGATCCAATAGATCTGTCCTTCACCCAGGGGTAGGGAAGAATTCAAGCATTTAGGGTTCCATGACAGGCAGAGAAAGTTAAATAAGCTTGGGAACAAAGTAGCCATGTCTGAGAGGAGGTGGCAGGAGCTGTTAGAAGAGAACAGGAGCATTGGAGACAGAAAGACCTCAGTCTGGATCTCGCCTGCACAGTTACGTGACTTGAGGGGTATTATCCATCTCTCTAAGCCTCAGTTCTTTCCTTTGTGAAATAAAATAATGAAAATAATAAAACCCATCTCATAGGACTTCCATAAGACTTAAATGATATTATATCATGAAGACACCTGCCATAGTACCTGACATACAATAAATGTTCACTAGCCCCCTCCTCTAACCTTCTTTCTACATTCTCATGCTGCCTTTGAAGGCCCATTAGTTTCATTGCCTTTTTTAAGAACACTAAACAATGCTGCTAAAGTCTCAACTGGGGAGTTTTTTTTTCATCCTAGAGGGTATTTTTCTCTTTGGGGCTCACTGGATCCCAAAGCAGACCCATGAGTATAACCACACAGACAATATTGGTCTCTCCAGCTAATGATACTCCACAGGAAAATCCAGTTTTAAAGTTGTTCTACTGAACTGGAAAAGTAGAGCCAAGCCTTCTCCTGAATGTTGCTGGAATCTGTGAGTGAATTCCTAGTTCCACATATGCTGTAGTCTAAGCTCGATAAAACAGGCCAAAGGAGGGCTTGATATCAGCTCTACTTAAGTCCAGAATTTTAATTAACATCAGTTTTCTTTTGGGAGAAGAAAGACTCCCAAAGAACTCCAGAGAAGACTCTGGAGAAACTTGATTCTCTGCCACACTGCACCATCTAATCTATTTTATCCTAAAATTTTGTAATATCTTGTGGACCACATTTCCTCTGGGTTATCTACCCAGGTAGCTCAAGTTTCCCCAACTGGTTACATCAAGATATATCTTTGGTTTGGGAAGGAACAAACAGCAAGTGATTTTTGTTTTTTTTGAGACACAGCTTCACTCTGTTGCCCGGGCTAGAGTGCAGTGGAATCATCATAGCTCACTGAAACCTCAAACTCCTGGGCTCAAGGGATCCTTCTGCCTCAGTCTCCCTAGAAGCTGGGACTATTGGCATATACCACCACACCCAGCTCATTTTTTATTTTATGTAGAGACAGGGTCTCACTCTTACTTTGGCTGATCTTGAACTCCTGACCTCAAGCAGTCCTCCCTTCCTTGGCTTCCCAAAGTGCTAGGATTACAGGCGTGAGTCACTGAACCCAGCCAGCAAGTGATTCTTGACCTCACGGCCTGGAAGAATCCTTCACAACTTTCCCATCACTATTCTACTGCCTTAGAGCAGGCTCCCGTCCCCTCTCCCCTCAATTATTTCAACAACATCCTAAGTGGTCTCAACCTGCCTTCTGTCTAATCCTGCTTTAAGCTCTCAACTCAGCTACCTTAGTGATCTTTCTGAAATATATACTGATCAGTTTATTCCTCTGCTTAAAACTGCCTACTGGTTTCTCACGATCAAGGCCAGATTCTGTAGTGGGACACTCAAGCTGTCCAGTCTTCTGGTAATTTCTTGAATACGCCCAGTTCTTTGACCCACAGACCTCCACCCCCAGCTGCAATCGGTGCCCAGTGACTCATCTTAAACATGGTAAAATGGAGTCCAGAAAATGTAAAGTAACCTCCCCAAAGTATCTGGGCCTGGAAACACACCAAACCTCCTGCTGTCCTTAAGGAAAGCTGAGATTCCCATTCATGGGGGCCAGGTGTACTGAGTCTTCTGGGGAAAAGCCCTGGAGCATGGAGCTGGAAGGTTGTGAACATTCCACATACCCATTAGGTGGAGGATGCCATCCAGTGCATTGAGTGTGTCTTGGATCGTAACTCCAGCATTCTTGGCTCTCGTATCAACTCTCTGGGCTTCGGTAATCACCTGAGCAAAAACAAAAAAAGCGCAAATTGGCTTTGAAAAGGTATTTTCTACATGCAGGTTTAAAGGCATCTCCCGTGGAAAGCGACAGGGACTCACCATCTGCACTGCGTCCATGTCCGTGTCAAACTCCAGCTCCTTCCTCGCCAGCTCTCCTTCCACTTCCCTCATCTCGCTCTTCAGAGTGGCCAGTCCCTTCTCCATGGCCAAGGCTCCATCTGCTGTCACATTGGCTTCCAAGTTCAGACTCCCTATCTCCTGGGAGAAGAAAAGGAGCCAGGGATGGAAGGAGAGAGAGGGGTGAGGCACGAAAACATCCCAAAAACAACAGCAGAAAAAATACAGCTGCAGTCAGGCCCTGATGGTGTCAGTTAGATGAACAATGAGGAGGTCAGACTCAGGGGCACACCCTTCCCCAAGCTCTGCCTCAAACAAGCTAATCTGGGGTGTGTCTCTGGGGACTAGGGGTGTCAGCCCTGAGATCCTGTTTCCCTCTCAGTTCAACGCTCACTAAATGTTGAACACAATTAGGAACCCTTTGGGAAAACTCAGAGGACAAAAAACTCACATAATTCTCTGTCATGTTCCTTGGCTGCTGTGGTCTTTTGAATGACTTTACTAGGATCGATTCCTGAGACAGCTGAGTTTGGAATGCAGAGAACGAATGGGCTACAGCATTACCAATAAACTTTTGGTTTTGGAAGGACAGAATTTATCAATATCTTTATCAATAAGCTATTATTAAGCACCATTTGCAAATGTCTCTGTGCTAGAAGCTGTTAAAAAGACAGACACATGAAATTGGTCTCAACCCTCAATGGACTTAAAATTACAAAATGTTTTTGCAAGTTATCAAGTGGTCTAAAAGTAAGGCCAAATAGTCCAGATACCAAGAGTTCACCGTGGGCTTTTTAGAGGTGCATAAGCTTTCTGGAAGTTGTGCTTAATTAAGAGCTAAGAAAGCTCCCTTCCAGCTGAGATGCATCCTTCTACTGTAGCATTTAACATGTGGGCTGTTCTTAGAGTTCCCACTTAAAAAAAAAAAAAAACAAGAACATGTGGGCTGTAAGTGTACCTCTCTCCCCCTATGGCACTAAATGCTCCTTGAAGAGAGGGATTAGGTCTTTCTAATCTCTGTATCCCCAGCACCAAGCACATTGCTAGCACATTATAGAAGGAAAGAAAAAAAATGAATACATGGAACTTAGACATAGGACTTAGACTGGGACAAAGGATTTAGAACTCCAGAGTTTCATAATCTAGAATCAAAACATTGATGATTGTTGTTACAGGTTGAATTGTATCCCCCTGAAAGGTATGTTGAGGTCCTAAAAATATGACCTTATTTAGCCAGAGGGTTGCTGCATCTGTAATTAGGTACGACAAGGTCATACTGGAGCAGGTTGGGCCTCTCATCCAATAGGACTAGTGTCCTTCTAAGAAGAGATGGAGACATCAAGGGAGAAGGACACCATGCGACAACAAAAGCAGTCGCTGGAGTGACGCGGCTGCAAACCAAGTCACACCAAGGACTGACGACCGCCACCAGAAGCTGGGAAGAGGCAAGGAAGGCTTCCACCCAGTCTCTGGGAGAACCCAGCTCTGCTGACACCCCGCTTTTGGACTTCCATCCTGCAGAACTACGAGAGAATAAATTTCTGTTTTTTGAAGTCACGCCGTTTGTGGTGCTTTGTCATAGCAGCCCTGGGAAGTAATACAATAGTCTACATAAAAAATAATCTTAGATGGTTTTTCTCATGGTGTTGTCCAAAAGGGAGATGAAAACGGGGGCTCTGGCACTCCGTCAGCTACAGTCCAAGAGTCACAGAGCAGGCAGCATGTGGCTCTGGAGCTCACGTGGGCCACAGCGGGACTCTGAGCCCCGGGGGTCAGATGGGTCCAGCGCTCTCCCTCCTTCCACACCACCCTCGTTTGGGGCTACTTGCAGCGACCTGCATCTCGATGTCCCTCTACCTGTTCGATCTCGCTGGAGATCTGCAGGGCCTCCCGCGCCGCCTTCTCTGCCCGCTGGGCGTCAGCGGCAGCGCTGCCCAGGGCTGTCTCTGCCCGTCGGGTCTTCTCACTGGCGTCCGCGACCTTCTGGCTGATGTGCGAGAGTCTCTTCATGGCCTCTTCAGCTTCTGCTTTTCTGTCTTCAACCTGCAGGTCGAACTCTGACATGAAGAAAAGAAAAATAAATGTCACGACAATGACAGCAAACTTACAAATGAGTAAGAGTGGCTGATGTGCTATAGAAAAATTCCCCAAAAGAGTGTCATTACTGACTGGGGATGGGGGTGTGGGAAGTTGTCACTTTAAAAGTGACCTGAACTATGAAATACTAACCTCTGAGATTCTTTAGGATGCTCTCGACTTCATAAAAGGTGGCATTGCCCATACTTAGTGCTTCTTGCGCTCTGCTTTTAGCAAGATTGGCCCGGGAAAGCAGCTGATCTGATTTCTGTAAATAGAATCAGATTAGAGGAAGTACATTCCTACTAGCAAAATCACTCTGATACATTTCTCTTTCTGGTGATTCACCATAAAGTCCAGGGGTGCTGGAGCAAACCCCTTTAAAATCTGGGAAAGAGCAAATTTTATAAATCAACAACACATTCCGGATAAAGAACAGTCTCAAACTCTAGTCCACCATCAGGTACAGGAATAGTTTTGCAAATAGTAATTTTAAACTCAATACTTCCTGAAGCCAAACTCGTGGACAAGAGTTAGACCAATCTGGGGGATGGTCATGCTTGAAGCTCAGACTTGTGGGGGGAGGGGGAGCAAAGGCATTATTTGAAACCTTAAAATTTGTACCCCCATAATATGCTGAAATAAAAATAAAACCCTTAAGAGATCAGCCAAAAACCACAAAGGGTTAGACCAAAATTAAACCTAAGAGGACTGGGACCTCACCCTAGGTTTGAGGGCTGACTCAGTGGGTGCAGCTGTGCTAATCACATCAAGATCTCTGCCTCTCAGTTACTTCCTCTATAAGCAGTGGCACTGTGACCTTCAGAGAGCTTTTGATGGTTCTTCTTGCCATACTGATTCACATGGTAAGCATCTAATGCATGTTTATTGAATGAACAAATTAACAAAGGATACCTGTCTCCCATTCTTTCCATTCAGTAAGAGCTGCTGGGTTTCTCCTTCCCAGTTTCCGAGATTGCTGTGCACACGCTTGAACTCATCCATATGCCTGGTCACCAGGCTTGAGAGAGAATCAGCTTTTTGTTTGATCCTCTTTGCTTCCACCTGTGAGCCGAAGAAATGCATGAGTCTGCCTCTCTGCTCACCAGTCACCACGCCGGCCTCCTCAGGACCTGGCATCACTGTTTAAGAACAGCAACAGCCTTAAGAAGCCAAGAAAATTGTCACTCGCTATCCAGGCCCAAAGCCTAACGGAAATGGGGCAGTGTGCCCAACGAAAGTCAGGGGCAGGTCGTCCAAGTGTCAAACAGACTTTGTCTCTCTTCTTTTTTAAAATTTTACATGTTCGTTTATATGTTTCCATGGGAACATTTGTCCATGGGAATAATGAGTGTTTTTTGCTGTAGGTAACAAGCTGAATCTTCTTAATTTAATAAGTTTGGAATAGTTAAGGGAATTGAAGCCAGAAACAATGCAAAACTTTTGAGAACAAAAGTTGTCTAAGTGGTTATACATAGATATATACTATGGGTTGACCCAAGTGTAAACATACAACTTTATAATAATTTCCCACAGTTTTGAACAGTCCCATAAACCAGGGAAGAGATATAAAACTTTTAACCACTAATAGGTTCAGGATGGGCCAAGCTCTTCTAGAGACTAGTATGGGGGTTTAAGAACAAAGAAATGGGTAATGAGGAGGCCAAATACTCTTCCTACTCTAAAGCAAGAAAGGCTAACAGGGAGAAACCCCCCAGAGAAGAAAGCATCTGTGGCCCTTCTTCTGTACGTCACGCACACAGGCCAGACACCCTCACCTGAAAGGACTGGTCAGTGACTCCCTGAAGCTGGGACGCTGAATCCAGGAGGCGCAGACTATGCTGATAAGACCTGTCTGCCTCAATGTCAGCTTGAGTGGCCTCCCTTGACAGCTGCTGGGCCAGGGACTTGGTTTTCTCCAATCTACAGGGGGGAGGGTTAAAAAAAAATAGGACTTTGAGAATTCACCCTTTTTATGAAAGCGATAATTCATCCTGTTGCAGTTGGAATAACCGGAAGAACCAAACAAAGTAATGTGTCAGACATGTGTCCTTTCCCACAATCTGAATATAAGCCTTTTGGTTTAGACAGGTTGGGTTACAAAAATTCAACCCAAGTTTCCCAATTTTGATAATAGAAACCTATTATCTTTATATCTGCCACGCCATTGGATGGATTTACTCACACCCTTCAGATACCACAGAGGGTGACCATACCTCCAAATACTGCAATGTTTCAATAAAAATACATAAACTTTACTAGATTAACCAACTTTTTCTTCTTCCAGTCTTAAAAATATCTGCTTCTCCACAAAACAACACCCTATCGTCAATACTTTTTAAAGAAACATGGCGCCCCTCGAGTACGGTTTGCACTAAACCCTGGGCGGATGCAGGGTCTACTGGGCCGCGCGAGGACCCGTTGAAACATACTTTCCCACAAGCCCTTGCACCACAGCGCCATCCAGGCTGCCGCTTCCGCCTCCTTCGCTCCAAGCTTTGCTGGCCAGTGCTAGCGCCTGTTTGGAGTAGTCCTCAGTTTCCCTTGCCAGTTGCTCCATGTTACTGGCTGACTCAACGTGACTGAAAGGATTAAAAACAAAGAATCAGAGTTATCACAGCAAAGGGTTTCCTTTAGGCGGTTCGATTAATGGCTAAGTAAGGGAACTGGGTTGGCTTAGAAAAACCTAACAGAATTGGCCCAGGTTAGATGGAGTTAGAGGAGCTATCAAGAAGCAGCAGGTGTTCGGGAGAATTAGGCTCACGTCACAGACCTTGTGGTGATCTTTACTGTTTATGGCACAATCAGTGGAAGCCCGGAGTGGGGTGGGGTGGAGAAGGGTGATAAAACATTGCATCTGTAAGCTCTTTTCTGCAGGAAGAAACTCCTACGTCTTATTACGTCCCAGGATCCAACCCCTGCTCAATTTCCCTGCGACTCTAAACTGGGCCCACCACTAGGGGGACAATGCGTGTCAATAAAAGTTCTCTGCATGCTTTTGTAGTCCTCAATCTAGAAAGTGGTTTACAAAAAGGGGGTGGAGGGTGGGGGCGGATGGTGAGGAGGCAGCTCGTGCTACAAAAACACAACCCAGCCCTCTTCCGCTGACTGAATTCCACTTGGGATTAACAGAGCCTGCCACCCTGCTGAGCACTGGGGCTAGGAGCAAACCTCTTAAAACATGATAGGATTCATAGTTACAGGCAAGGATGAAGGGAGCTGCCTGTTATCACTGGGGCCCTGCAGAGCCGGTTTCCAGGAGGAAGCCCCCTCCCCCTGCAGACTTAGCCCCCACATGCTAGCAAACAACTTGTTGCTACTTGTTCCCAGGCTTGGTGTGGGAGCCTGGGAGTCCCTGAAAGCTGCAGAGCATTCTTTTCCAAGGGCTGATTCATTTCACGTGACCCAAGGCAACACATCTGACAGACACCAAAGCCATATTATGAGTCATGGGGAAACTGGGGAAGAAACCCACCCACCCACCCCCAACTGCTGCCAAAGGACCCTGCAGTGGCCACTTGCATACACTAAAAGCCAGTGGTTAAAAACTGGCCTTAAGGTAGGGGATGGCTGCAAAGGAGCCTGGAGAGAATGAACATGGTGCTTGGGTCCTACGTGCCCTACAGTCTTAATCAAGCCTGGCCTTGCAGAGACAGCATGAAGCAGAGGTGCCCTCTTGTGCTGCTCACCTGTCTGCCAATCTTGTGGCCTCCTGAGCCAGACTTTTAAAGCCATTTGGCCCCGTGTAGTGCTCTGAGGGAGGAATGTTCTGTGGAAAAAGGAGACTTGGTTAAGGCTTTGCTCTCAGCCATGGAGCGTAAGTAGATGCAGCACCTGACCTGTCAGAACCCTTGTCAGCCACACAGGGTTCTACACCCTGACACTTACACCAAAGTCTCTGTTCACCACGATCATTCCATTAATAAGAAAAGCATGTATAGACAAGGACAAAGTAGAAATCCAAGTTCAAAAAAGATCTGCATATAGATACAGATGAATTTAAAAGTATACACATGTACATATTTTTATATGTATTTAAAGCCCAGTAGAATATACACCAATTTTTAACAGTGGTTATTTAGTAGTAATGGAATCATAGGGGATTTTTACTTATTTTCTACAATAAACATTTTTATAACAAGGGAAAAATCAATATGTGTTATTTTTTTAATGTGATTTCCTCATCATAGTACATGATTATCTCCCAATTTTCTTCATTCATCTCCAACCCATCCACCTACATTAGTGTCACTATAGTCTTCTTAATTCAGAAATAGAAGCATGTTCAATCATCTCTCTCCTACCACACCAAAAACTACATTGTTAAGGAAATCATACAGGCAATAATTCTTTTCCATTTTCAAAACCATGTTTTTATTGGGCTCCTTCCTTCCTTTCTTCCTTCCCTTTTCATTCCTTCATTCATTCCTTTATCCATCCATTCATTCGTGCAGCATTTACCACAGCCATACACTGTGCTGTGGGCTGAGAATGCAAATATGAACAAAAGTAAGCCCTGCCCTCTGGGAGTTCACAAGCTAGGAGATAGGCAGAAAGAAGGAAGGACAGGCAATGCCAAGGTGAGGATGTGGTTAGAATAAATGAATTAGGGAGAAGAACGTAAGGTAGTACAATGGGCAATTGCAGGAGGCCAAAGACATAAAGAACAGATGTGACTGTTGCAAGGAAGAGAAGTCCACCTGCCTTCCAGCTAGACCAGAGACAGAAAGTGAGCCAGTGAGATCCACAGGTGGGTTTCCCAACACGGCAGTGATTCTCAATACCCTTACCCAGCCAAACCTACCGTGTTTTGCAAGGAAGCTTCGCTTTCCGCCATGCTCACTCGCAGCTGAGCGATGAGCCTGCGTGTGTCCTGAACTCGGTTCTGATACTGACTTCCCAGGGCCCGAACTCTTTCCGCGGTCAATTTGAGGTCGTCCAGGCGGCTTCGATAGCTGTTCTCTTGGCTCCTCATCTTGGCCAACTGGAGACCGAGGGCTCTACTAGCACCTGAACACAAGGAAGGAAAGGGCGGATGAGCACTTTCCGGGTCAGTGTGGAGCTATAAAACATAATGGAGGGTTGACTGGCTTATGGCAAAATGACAAAAATGTGCATGCAACCGTTCTTTTATCTCCGTCATTCAGGTACCAGGGGAATGTCACAGACAGTCCTTCTACCTCTGCCAGGGCTGGCTGGAGATACCTGCTGAATTGATGTCCACAGAAGATTCTGTGGCCTAGTGTAGCAATTCTTTCTAGGGCTATGAATTCTCTGCTGTCTAAAGAAGGAAGTTGGCATCATCACCTTCTGAAATCTGGGCTTCTCTCAGAATGTCCCGCAGGGCCTGCTCAGCCTGCTGCATCCTGCCTTCCAGCTCTGTGTTGGCTATTGCTCCACCACCAGCCTGAGCCTTCGAAACCAGGACCTCCAGGCTCTGAAGCTGCTGCGTAAACTGATCCATCTGAAACCACACGGGAGAGAGGATCAGAGGGAGGATGGAGACAGCCGTCCAATACCAGGCACTCAGAAGATAATAGCTAAAAGCCCAGAAATGCTTGGCATGTCATGGTGGTTAAAAGTTTAGACTCTAGAGTTTAGATTCCTTGAGCTTGAATCCTGGCCCCACTACTCACTAGCTGTATAAGCGTGGGCAAGTCACCTTATTTAGCTATAAAATGGGGTTAGTAAAAATAATAACACTACCTCCTCGAATATTACTTGGATCACATGAGTTAATAACTGTAAGGTGCTTAGATCAGTGCCTGGCACAAAGAAAGTGCTATAAAAGACTTGTTAAATAGATACATTTAAAAAGAACACGTTGAGTTTGTTCTACATTTAGAGTTCTGTTTGGGCCTTTTTTTCCCCCATCCCTCATTCCAGAAAAATAATAATCAATAACTAACAACAACAACATCAAGCTCATTCTTCTCTGGAATTCAAATGGGAAGTTTCTGGAGGCCATTCCTGTTTGGAAAGCCTTGACACCTTTTGGACTACTCGTGTCTTTTATGTTTATGGGTTATTTTTTTCCCCCCATTTGTTTTACAAGAATATCTCTGGGAAAAAAATCTAGCTGGAAAGTGGCATATTACAGTAGAGAGCAGGGAGCTCAGCGTCGGGGGATGGGGGTGGGATTCCTGGTTCCACCTAGCCGTGCCACTTTGGAAAGTTGCAAGTATTTTGAGATTTTGACCGGTGAAAACTAAGGTCAGAATACTTTTTCTTCCAACTCAGCTAAGTTATCGTGAGTACCAAATGAGATAATATTTGCAAAAGGGGTTTTGAAAATGGTAAATATAAGAACATAAACTTGAAGTGTTATTATTATCATTATTTTTGAGACAGGGTTTCACTTTGTTGCCTAGGCTAGAGTGAGTGCCGTGGCGTCAGCCTAGCTCACAGCAACCTCAAACTCCTGGGCTCAAGCAATCCTCCTGCCTCAGCCTCCCGAGTAGCTGGGCCTACAGGCATGTGCCACCATGCCCGGCTGATTTTTTCTATATATATTTTTAGTTGGTCAATTAATTTCTTTCTATTTTTAGTAGAGATGGGGTCTCGCTCAGGCTGGTTTCGAACTCCTGACCTCGAGCGATCCTCCCGCCTCGGCCTCCCAGAGTGCTAGGATTACAGGCGTGAGCCACCGCGCCCGGCCTTGAAGTGTTATTATTAAACAGAATTTTTTTTTAAAGAAAGAAACTGTAAGCTCTACTGTACCCCCAGGAGACACTAGGAAGATCCTGGATTCGTGATAGAACCACCCAGGTCAAGGACACTGGAGGCTTTGATTCTGTGCGGACAGAGGGTGGTCAGCAGAAGCATACCCGAATCTTCACTTGGTTATAGCACGCTGGACAGCTGCTCAATGCTGCTTGCTCACAGTTGAGGCCACCAAAGCCTGGCTTGCAAACACAGCTGCCATCACTTCGGCACTCTACGGGCTCTGAGCCCCTCGGGTTGCAGTTGCAAGCTAGAGACAGGAGACAAATGGAGCATTCACATCAAACTAATCCCAGAAGCTGGAGGTATAGCAAAGATACAAGGGAGAAGATGAAATCTCTAACGGCAGAGAATCTTTCTTTGCCCTTGTCAATGCATTTTTGTGATGGAGTCGTCTCTTGGCTATGTGCATCTTCAAACACATTCCTAATACAGACAGGTCTTAGCAATCATCTGGCAGGTTTGTTTGATGCACATGGAGGCAGAGAGATTACAACAGTCCCACCTTTCTGGCAGCATTCATTTTCTTCCTCCCGTTACGCTGAAACCCTATTAGAGATTCCATAGGCACTCCGGCTTTGTTCTCAAGGTGAATTACATTTCTTCCAGGCCTATTATGTGCTTGATGTAGACATTTCCCTCTATTTTACGGTTAGGAATATGAGCTCAGAGGGGTTGAAGAGTTTGCCCAAGGTCACACAGCAGGTAAATGCCAAGCTGCAAGGAGAGCTCGGAAAAAACTAATGTTCTTTTCTTTCTGGCCTGCTGCCTTGCAGTAAGAAAGCAGCACCTTCACTCATTCAGTCAAATTGATTGAGCACCTACTATAAGCCAGGTTCTGTTTTAGGAGTTAGGTATGTAACAGTGGGTGAGACACTGCTCTGATGATCACAGTGATTCTCTGGGTGACAGTGATTTTCTGGGTTTTTCTATCTTCAGTGCTCATAAAACACAGATCACGTATCTAAGTGTACTATCATTATTTGCACACATATTTGCGTGCCTTCCTTTTTAGCATATAAGCTCTATTTAGGAGCTGGGATGACTTATTCATTATTATAACTTCAGCATCTAGGTCCATACTGGGCACATGGTCGGCCCTTGATAAAAGATAGCTGAGTGAAGAAATGTGTGGTCTAAAGCCAATGAAATCTCTGTTAATAACCTACAACTGTAGCTAGAATTATAGTTAGAATATATGGCTAGAATTATAGAGTTTACACTGTGCTTTCTCATATCCACCACCTCGAGTTAGATATCATTCATTCATATGAGGAAACAGGCTCGGCAGGATTAATTACTGTAATCAGCATAACACAGCAGGTATGTTACAAACAGGACTTGAACTCAGGACTGCTGGGCCCCTCCTCTCAGGGGCGCTTTCCAGCACAGCACAGCTAACCCGAAGGCTGGCGTCAGTCTGGCCCAGAAGTCCCCAAGGGATTTGTGCCCCTCGGCAGAAGCCTCAGCTTGCACCGAGGCCTTGAGGCTCGTCCAGGTGGAGACTCTGGTGTGAAGGGGAGGCGGGGAGCTCCCCGCAGACCTCTGGGCCTTCCTGGGGAACAGGAGTCCTCCAAACTGGGTCTCCAGAGCCACTCTGGACCTTATGATAAGCAAGCTCCCGAGTGCTGGGCACCAGGGTCAGTAGGGGACTGAGGGTGAGTCTGCAGCGCAGGCCAGCTCTGGAATATAAGGCGTGCAGAGGTCTGGCAGAACAGCTGGGCAGGAGGACCCGTGTGCACATTCATGCTTTGATCTGAAGTGGCTCTCAGGAACCCTCCGCGACTGTTGCTGCTTTGAATCCCTTCGGTGAGAAAAGCTTTCGACTGTTACCTTCCTAGACTTCCTGAGAGGGTCTCTTAAACCACTTTACAGCCCACCCCCTCCCCACTTGAGTTTGTTCAGGCTCCATCTGGAGTCCTTTATTACTCTCCTGTCACAGGTCTGGCAGCCGCCTCCCTGCCTCCCTGCCTCCGGACTGGGCAGAGGATGTGGCCCCATCTTATCTGCTCTTTCACTTGGGAATGTAAACCTGACCTTTTCCACTTCCCCACCCGGCTTCCCCCAGCTCTGTCTGCCACATTCCTGCCACACGGGAAGCCGGCCTGATGGTCTTCGAAAGGGGTGAGTCCAGGCCACCCACAGGCCAGTGTGGTCAGCCAGCCAAAGCAGCATCCTGTCCACGGCCACCTCCCCTTGCGTGTGTGCGTACACGCCAGCCAGCTCACACGGACACGACACACACAGACACAACCGCTCAGGGCTGCAGTCCCACCTCGACACTTGTCCGCTGGGTTGGGAGCCAGTGGGTCCCCAAAGTAGCCCGCTTTGCACTGGTCGCAGTAGACGCCGGCCGTGTTGTGGATGCACTTCAGACACCTGCCCGTCAGCCGGTCACAGTTCCCGGAGGCACCAGGGTCCACGTTGTTGTTGCACTGGCAGGGCTGACAGGGCCTCACTGGGCCACGCTCCCCGAAGGGGTCCCCAAAGTAGCCATCCGCACAGAGCTCACAGCGGGCACCTGGGAAGGGACAAATGGCCACGCCCCAGTGGTCATCCATTGGCAGCAAGACCAGACGCAGAGGCCTAAAGCAGCACGGCACCCTCTGGAAGAGCCGGGGAAATGCACTTTCCCTGGGACGCCCAACAGTGCTCTCAGGAGCAGGCACACATGGCAGGTGCTGGCCTGTCACTGTCACTCCCTGGGCACCACGGAGTTTAGAACTGAGCGGCCCCACTAAGAGACTTAACTAGCTGCTTGGGGGAAAAATAGCACAGAAGTGGTAAGATGCCACCAAGGCTGCTGCTCAAGGATCGATTCTTCTTTTAGAAGAATGGACCAGCAGAAAGATAGGACATTTAAGAGGTTGCTAAGTTTTCCCTCTTTACTTTGGTTCATTAAAAAAAAAAAAAAAAAAAAACTTAAATCGTGTATCTGGTCTGAAAATGTTATCTCCTAATTATATTACAGACCTCCCCAAACTGCTCTAGATGTTTCCTCCCATAGTTGTAACTCTGCCCTGCTCAATCCACTGCACCCTCTGGGCACTGCACTATCTGATCTTTCAGACATCATCTCTAGAATGAGCGCATTTAGATTAGCCCCACATTATTATAATTTCCTAGAAATTCTTTGGAATGGAAGCGATTTGCATGAATCCCTGACATCAGGACAGGAAGAAGCGGGCGGCAGGCAGGCGGGGGGCTTACCGGTGACCCCCGGGGGGCAGTTGCTGCACACCACCTCCTCCGTCTCGGGCATCACCGAGCAGCTGAACCCGTTGTGACAGGGGCACGGCTTGCAGCTGCGGGGGTCGTGGGGGTCGTTGTAGAAACCAATGGGGCAGTCGGCACACTCAACGACGTCAGGATTCTCATCCCCCGAATAACAGTCTCCTGGGAGGTGGAGGATGGTGGGAAGAGAAATGGGCAGGGTTAGACGATACATTTCCTTCCATATGGATGATGTCAGACGGTGGAAAGGCAAAACCTTCTTTGCTGGAGCTTTGTCCACAGTGTCTGAGCACTGGCATTTTCCCCTGCCCGGGTTCTAAATCCAAACACAGCTGAGACCGGAATCGCACCCTACTCTCCCATGCTAAGTAGACACGCTTCCTTTACTATCTATCACTTAACATCATTCCCCTCCCCACCGTGGCCAACACCAGTTGTGGGCTCATTCAGGCACATTCATTTAGAGCACTACCTGCCTTTGATCTCCCCACACAATTCTTGCAATTTGACACCAGCTCCCCCACCCAGCACTGAACCATGACAGCCATTTCCTGTAACCTAGCACCTTTCTCACAACCTTGTGGCATTTCCATAATGAAAAGGATTGAGTGCAATAAGGCACCATGTCCATCCATCTTCCTGCCTCCAGCCCTGCCCTCCTAATCCTTTCCCATCTCCGAAGTGAGGGCAGGCATGGTCCTTCTTACACAGCTCTGTCTCTGCCACAGGAGACCCCAGTCACAATGCCACACCCCAGCCCACCTGGTCCAGGTACCATCTCACTCACCTGTGTCTGGGTCACAGGTCCCGCCCCCTTGGCAGTTACATGGAATACAGGTGCCAAAAGGCCCCAGTCTGGCTGAATCTCTTTTGTAGCCAGAAGCACAATCCTGGCAGAACTGGCCCTTGTACCCAGCGGGACATATACAGTGCTCAACCCAGGGTGCTGGGGCTCCAGAGACAGGGCGGGCTGAGATCAGGGTTACGTTGTCGATGTACCCAGTACCTGCAGTAGAAAGAACAGGTTAGAAGAGTAGCAAGTGGTAAGGTCTAAGGAGCTAAAGTCAGACATCTCTTGGGATTTTATTTTTCTCAACTCCCTATCAAAGACGGTGTTCACACATCATGCCACATGGAGAGGGGTAGCAGGCCAGCATGATGACTGAGCGCACAGGCTTTGGAGTCAGAAAACTCAAGGCTTAAATTCTGGCTCCACCTTCACTAGCTGTGGGAATCAATCAAGTCACCTAACCTCTCCATGACTGTATTTTCTCAAGTGTATGAAAGAACTAACAGCGGTATCTACCTCCTAAGGTTGTCATGAAAATTAAATGAGACAACACATTTATTAACATGTACCTGGCACATAGTAAAGGCTTGATAAATTGTTAGTAGACACCTTTTCTATTTCCTGCTTTATTCGTGCATCAGTGACATGGAAAAGTGCATGCTAGCCATGCTTTCTTTTTGCATGGGTGCTAAAAAGCTTAAGGAACTCTTGTTAAATAATTCCACTTGGGATTAGGAGGACCCAACACATGAAGTTCAAAGAAGGGAATTAATAGAATATATAATGTCCAAACGTGGGGCAGTATGGAGTATAATCCCCAAAGGAAAAGTAACTTAAGGAACAAATAGCACTGTGTTGTAGATGCTATTTCCTAGCTAAGGAAATGTGTCCATTTGTTGTAGATTATCTTTCTCAAATAATCTGCTTTAATCTAAACTCAGAGACTCTTTTAGCAAGGTAGCATCATTCACTCTTCACTGGTGCTGACCTCTTTTTAGAGAAACATTCCTTTTTTAAAAACTTCTGGACTGTAAAAAATTTAGAATCAATTAGAGATGCTGAGTCAAAACCATCAAGGAGTTTATCTACTTGTTTGGACACTGAAATAAAGGAAGCCAAAACCTAAGAAGAGAGAATCCATTTACTTACTGTATTCTCCATATGTAGCTCGGATCCGGAGGGCCGTGAGGTTCCGCAGTAACCTCCGATACTCAAAATAACTCAGCTGGGGGCTCCACTTACTGCTTGGATGCTCATTTAACCTACATAATTTAAAACCGAAGCTTTAAAAATCTGATTTTTATCACAGCCCTACCTGATAGCTAAGCCCCTTCACAATCTTGCTGAGAGGGGTGCAAGACTAGCAGCCACCTCCCCATGGCCATGAACTTGGAGCTTCCTCGCTCCATGGGAGGGCAAACCCCACAGGAAGTGATGGAGAGCATCCCGGTGTGGAATGTCTAGATCTGGAGCCATGTCACCAGAAGCAAGGTTGGTCTCAAGTCCTTAGACACCACTTTCTGTTCTTGGCCATGCAAAACCTAACATTAGAAACATCTGTGAGTTCCAAAAGTTCTGACCCTCAAGAGCTACCATTCATTTTTGGGTTTGTTTATTTAAATGATTTTGTTTGTTATCTGAGCCCATTACACTTACTTTTTTCAAAAACCAGTGTCCACTTTCTACATTGTCTGTATCCAATACGTCTTCATTTGGAATCATGTGCCTCACTGCATCATATCATCAGCCCCTGTGCTATTCTTTTAAATTTTGTTCTGTTTTTTACTGGAATATCTCTTCCAGGAACAACCCTATCCTTTTTGTTTCATTCACTAATTCGTTAAATGAAAGTTGATTGTGAACATGGCTTAGGTTAGAAGCTGTGTCGGGCTGGAGATACAAAGTCAGCCAGGGGAGTAAAGTGGGCAGACAAATGGTTATAATATAACACAATGCAGTGGGTGCTATAACAAATGCATGCACAGAATGCCACAGAAATGCCACAGATTCCCACCTGGGATTCTGAGAAGGCTAATCCAAAGGAAGAACATGCAAGATGAGTCTCAAAGAGTAAGTTCACCAAGCCTAGAAGGTGGGGCTGGTATTCCAGGCAGGAGAGCTGTGTGTGTGGGCATCATTAGAATCAGCAACACTCAGTTACCTAACACACATCTTGTGTGTGTGCGAGACTCTTCTTTTCTCTATTCCCATTACCTCTGCCCTGGTTAGGCCCCTAACCACATTTACTTGAGTCACAGTGAAAGTGCCCGCATGGTCTAGTTAAGGACCCTCCCCAAACTGTCCTCCACACGGTACCCGTATTTGCACCCAGCCTTCATACCTGACCATGACACTTTTCAACTTACACTCTCTCAGTGGCTTTCCATCATTTTCCTGGCATGGACAAGATCTAAGCACCTCGACATGACATACAAGGCCCACTGTGATGAGTCCTTTTCCAACCTGTGCAAACGTATCTATCCATCTCCCTTACGTATGCTATGTTCCAGCCATAACAGCTTGCCAGTTCCCCCTAATGTTAAGCCTGTCCACACCACACATGGTCACACATGAAGGCTGCCCTTCTCTGACTTTTCTCCCTGGAAAAGCCCCATGTGCCTTTCTAATCTCAGCCCACTGGCTGTCTCCTCTGTGAAACTTTCCCGGACTCCTCCAGGCAGAGTTAGGCCAATTCCAAGACCTCATGAACATGCAGCACCACTAAAGAAATTGTCTTACTGCATTACATTTCATTTTTGACATGTTATATATAATACGAGATCATGATTTCTTGGAGGGCAAAGACCATGCTCCATCCTTATATTCCAGCCTCTAATGCAGTACCGAGCATTCAGCAGGCACAGCTCCCTTCCCTGACCTCCCTCAATGCACCATTCAGAGTCCCCGGCTACAGGATTGTGTGTAATTCCTGCAGACACAGGCAATCCCTGCCTCCTCCTCCACCCTCAGTGCAGTCCTCTTGCCCACTTCATGCTCAACCACTTGCAATTTCCTAAATGCACAAAACTTCCTCAAGCATATTATGTCCTATGCCTCCTTAACCTTTCCCTCCTTTTCTCTCTTTAGAGAGCTGCCCCTCACATCTGTCATGTCTTCCTGGGAAGCTTTCCTTGATCAGTCCAGTGCTCGTCAGTCAAAACACCGTGTCCACCTTGTCCCTCTCTGTCCCTTGACAAACTGCCCTGTAATCATCTGTTTATTTCTATTTCCCATCGGCCTGTCAGCTGTTCAAGAGAAGGAATCATGTCCTGTCTCAGCACAAGGCACCATGCCTGATGCTCAGAAAAGCTTGTTGGGTGAGTTAATGATGAGTGAATGAATGAACGAAGGAAGTGAATTCAGTCTCAGTTTACTCCATTTGACCTACTTGTGGTCTTTTTTTTTTTTTTTTTTTTTTTTTTACCTGAATGTGTATGTCTTGGTGATCCCACAAGGCAGCGTCTTGCCAAGTGGCATCAAGGGAGCCGTGATCCGTAGACCAGCACCTTCCAGGATCACATCTTGGGCAGATGGGTGTCTGCCTCCTCTGTCCACACGGTAGTCAAAAGACAGGCTTTGCCCATAGCTCACCTGTTGATTCCCAAGAAATTTGGCTGTGAAACAGAGTTTCAAAAGATTGAGATCAGTTGTGAGGCTGGAGAGATAAACACATGTGCAAGTCAGCATTGATGTCAGCAGTTTCCGTTGGAGTCCTCTGTTCCCCTGTCCAAACCACCCTTCCAGAAGAGTCATAACTGTCACTTTTTGCATAGCCACTAATTACTGAAATGCTACAAGGGTGTCATTATAAGACAGTTCCATCTACTAGATGTTTTCTAGCATGGCCCTTATGACAGACTATTAGGTAAAGACCTCAGGTACATCAGTAACGGTGCCACTTGTTATATAATGCTTGATAGTTTGCAGAAGGCTTTCACACATTCAATGGCAATAATTCTTGGAGGTAGGTATTACTATTCACACTCAAGAGTAGAGAAAATTGAAGTCCAGAGAAGTTAAGAGAACAACTTGCTCAGGAATCATATTAGCTAAGGATAGGAACTAGGATCAGAATCCTAGCTAAAGTTTTTTCACTCGGGCACATGTAACTGACTAATATGTTTGTGTTTTTTTTTTTGAGACAGAGTCTTACTTTGTTGCCCAGACTAGAGTGAGTGCCGTGGCGTCAGCCTAGCTCACAGCAACCTCAAACTCCTGGGCTCAAGCGATCCTGCTTCCTCAGCCTCCCGAGTAGCTGGGACTACAGGCATGCACCACCATGCCCGGTTAATTTTTTCTATATATATATATTAGTTGGCCGATTAATTTCTTTCTATTTTTATAGTAGAGACGGGGTCTCGCTCTTGCTCAGGCTGGTTTTGAACTCCTGACCTTGAGCGATCCGCCTGCCTCGGCCTCCCAGAGTGCTAGGATTACAGGCGTGAGCCACCACACCCGGCCATATGTTTTTAACTTACAAAAGTTTGAAGCTTTGAGAAGTGCTTTGTTTTTGCATTTCCATCTGCTTCTCAATAGACCCACAGATTTGACCACAGTCTTTGATTTGGTGGCAAACCTAGAAACCTCCCATTTGATTAAAGTGGGCACTCCAGCCGGGGTCTGACCTCCAGGTCCCCACTCTGCTCTACCGGGCCGTGTCTCAGGGACGCTATCAAACGGGGCTTAAGCCCACTGTCTGCTGCAGTTACTGCTCCCTTGAACAACACTAAGCGATGTGGTTTCCACGATTTCTATCTTGACTTCCTACAGTCCTAGAAATTGGCTTCTACAGGAAACATTATCCCTCACATACCGGGAGCCACAAAATAGACGGGGTCGGACCGGCGGGCTGAGCTAAACACGTCCTGATGGCGCTGCGACCACTGGAGCTTTGCAGGAGACCCGTTTCTGTGGACGGCCTTCCAGCCGTCGACATCTGCAACACAAATAAAGCCAGTGTGCACGCGAGACAAACCCTCATCATTTTGGGGTTAAAGGAGGCAAGGCTTGCTTGCCAAAATGTCCTAGTGGTGAGTAGTAAGTGGGGTTTTCTCAATCTTTCTGCATTTGCGTACAGTCCTTTAAATGCCCCATGTGCCTCTCTACCTGGATCTCAGCTTCCCCCACTTCCACCCCGCAGCTGCTCGGACTGCCCTCCTCTTTGAGTTTGACTCTTGCGATAAGAGAGCAGGTTTTCTTCTGTCTGTAATGTGCATTTTTATGTATGTACATAAACGGGGTCTGGCCTCGATGAGGTGAGAGGGTTCAGTACCTTTTA
>VSMD01079547.1:0-11045 GCA_008750895.1 Mirza zaza | reverse complement strand
GCCTAGCTCACAGCAACCTCAAACTCCTGGGCTCAAGCAATCCTGCTGCCTCAGCCTCCCAAGTAGCTGGGACTACAGGCATGTGCCACCATGCCCGGCTAATTTTTTCTATATATATATTTTAGTTGGCCAATTAATTTCTTTCTATTTATAGTAGAGATGGCGTCTCGCTCTTGCTCAGGCTGGTCTCGAACTCCTGAGCTCAAACGATCCGCCCACCTCGGCCTCCCAGAGAGCTAGGATTACAGGCTTGAGCCACCGCGCCCGGCCTGATCTGCATCCTTTATTCTAGACTAGTGGTAATTTCAGAAATTTATTTTATTTTCGTTTTGTTTTATTTTGCTTTTGTGACAGTCTTGCTGTCACCTTGGCTAGAGTGCAGTGGTGTCATCATAGCTTACTGCAACCTCACACTCTTGGGATCAAGCAATCCCCCTGCTTCACCCTCACTAGTTGCTGGGACTACAGGAGTGTGCTACCATGCCTGGCTAATTTTTTTAATTTTAGTAAGGATGGAGTCTCGCTCTTGCTCACGTTGGCCTCAAACTCCTGACCTCAAGCGATTGTCTTACCTTGGTCCTACAGAGTGCTAGGATTACAGGCATGAGGCAACACATCTGGCCAAGACCCACAAATTTTAAATATTTCCTAAATATTCTAAAGTTTCTATCAGGGAATGGTACTTTTTAATTAATTTTCTAAAATCTTATATAATGTTCTCTCTTTTCTACTGAGCGCAATACTAGGTTGGTCATTGAAGAATCCTAACAAGAGTAATGTCATTTTTTTCTCATAAAACAGGTCTTGCTGTCTTTAGGCCAGACCTGATCACCTGTCTGGAGTAAAGGAAAGGGCCCTGGAATGTGAAGAGACATGAAACTGTAGCAGAACACCCTGGTAGGTGGGAGTGAAAGAAGCAGATGACACAGGTTAGAGGACAAGGAGAAAACCAGACTTTAAATTGTTGTTTGGGCAGTTCTGCTCCAATGGAAATGGTTTCTGAGAAGCCTGTGTTTCTTTCTCTTAATCTCAGATATGGCCTTTGTTCTTAAGTTATCTAAGATCACTTAGTGATCTTCAGTGATCTTCCTTCATATTTACAGTGAAAGTCAGAGTCCTTTTCATGGCTAATAAGGGACCACAGGATATGACTGCTTGTCAAGAGCTGGGAATTTCTGTGTATTTCTGAGGAACTCTATGACAAACTATTTTTTAATTTCCCTTTTTACATCATATCTGAAATGTCTTAGTGTAGTTGTGGTATTGGTATTTGGTTCAGAAATCTCAGACAAGCAAATGTTGTGTTTTCTGCTTTATTGTTTCCTATCCTATGGAATTGTTCAATGTGATTCTACAGAAATTCATACTCACTAATATTATCAGAACACTAAGTATCTCCCTAAATATAATAAAATCTAATGTTATTTTACTTCTAAATTCTGTTTTAGTGTGGACTGTGATTAATAATAAACTCTACACAACCAAATTCCTCAACTATAATATAGTTTAATATATCTACTCCCTACATTTCTTAACTATTCTGTGTCATTAGGCACCTTAGAATATTGCTCATCCTGTATTCAACTTCTGCATTTTACTTTTTTCTCCCAATTTTAAATAAGCTTTACCATCTTCTTTGTTTCTCAATAACTATCATTTTATAATTTTTTCTTGTTTAATATGAAGCTTACTGGGACTGCGTCATTCATATGTATGTGTATATGTCTGTGATACGGACTTTCTTCACAAATAAAAGTTGTATAACTATATAATTATTGTATACAATGTAATGACTTTATATGTGTGTACATTGTGAAATGATTAGTACATTCAAGTTAATGGACGTATCTTAACACTTCACGGTTACCTTTTTTGGTAGTCAGAACACTTAAGGTCTACTGTCATAGCATATTTTTAAGATAAAAACTATTATTATTAGCTATAGTCACAGTGTTCTACAAAACTTATTCATCATATTATATAAATGAATGTTTGTACCTTTTAAACAATATCTCCTCATTTTCCCCACCTCAGGCCCTGGCAACCACCTTTTTACTTTCTGCTTCTATGAATACAACCTTTTTAGATTCCCCATATAAGGGAGATCATGCAATATTTGTCTTTCTGTACCTGACTTATTTCAGCTAGTGTAATGTCCTCCCCATCCATCCATGTTGTTGAAATGGTTGAATAATATTTTTATAACCAAATAATATTCTATTGTGTATATAAACCACATTTTCTTTGTCCATTCAGCATTCACAAACATTTAAATTGTTTTCATTTATTGGCAATTTTGAATAATTCTGTAATGAACTTGGGAGTGCATGTACTTATTTGATGCTGATTTTATTTTATTTTTTATAATATACACACAAGTGGGGTTGCTGAATTGTATGGTAATTCTATCTTTTTTTTTTTTTATTTTTTAAAGATCCTCCACACTTGCTTTATAAACGAATCTAGCAATTTACAACTCACCAACAGTGATTTCTTTTTCTTCACAGTATTGTCAAAACTTGTTTTCTTTTTTATATTAGCCATCCTAACAAGTGTGAATGGAGTAATATCTCATCATGATTTTGATTTGTAATTCCCTGATAATTGGTGATGTTGAGCACCTTTTCATATACCTGTTGGCCACTTGTATGTCTTCATTGGGAAAATATCAGTTCAGTCTTAGGCCTATTTTTCAATCAGCTATTACAGTCATTATTACTGTTTTTGCCTTTGATTTATGTTTCTTATATAATTAGGATATTAACCCTTTGCACTCGGATATCAAGTGTGATTTGACATGGTTAGCAAAAGTTATAGAGATTAAAATTACTCTTTGAATGTATCAATAATTTGAAATATTTAAAAAATCCAAATAAATAAGTTTGTATGAAAAGAAACTCCAGTTTTTTATTCTACTGCCACGCTTTGTAAAATCTGGGGTATTTAAAAAGTTAAATCCTGAGTAGAATAAAGGAATCGAGAAAAAAGCAAGTGAGTACAATGGGTTAACCTCTTACCAGACAGGTGGTTTGCAAATGTTTTCTCCCATCCTATAAATACTTTATTGTTTGGTGTGTAAAAGCATTTTAATTTGATGGAGTTCAACTTGTTTATATTTCTTTTTGTTTTTATACTTTTGGGGTCATGTAAAAAATCCATTACCAATATCAATATCAAGAAGGTTTTTCATACGTTTTCTTTTCAGATTCTCAAGGATTCATATCTTACACAAATCTTTATTTTATTTTGTATTAATTTGGGGGTATGGTATAAGAAAAATGGTTCAGTTTTATTCTTTTGATTGTGGATATCCAGTTTTTCTATCACCAATTATTAGAGAGACTATACTTTCTGCATTGTGTATTCTTGTTGTGTCTGTCAAAGATTAGTTGACCTTGTAAGCATGGGTTGATTTTTGGGCTCTCTATTCTGTTCCATTGCTGTGTCATTTTTAATATATATACTATTCTGTTTTTATTGCTATAGTTTTAAAATATAGTTCAAAATCAGAAAATATGATGCTTTCAGCTTTGTTTTTCCTCAAGATTACTTCTGCTATTCAAAGTCTGTTGTAGTTGGGCCAGGCATGGTGGCTCAATGCCGGTAATCCTAGTACTCTGGGAGGCTGAGGCGAGAGATCTCTTGAGGTCATGAGTTCCAGACCAGCCTGAGCAAAAAGTGAGACCCCATCTCTACTAAAAAATAGAAAAGATTAGCCAGATGACTGAAAATATTAATAGAAAAAAAATAGCCAGGCATGATGGTGGATGCCTATAGTCCCAGCTACTCAAGAGACTGAGGCAGGAGGATTGCTTGAGCCCAGGTGTTTGAGGATGCTGTGAGATAGGCTGAT
The DNA here is from genome assembly GCA_008750895.1 of Mirza zaza. Classification (NCBI taxonomy): domain Eukaryota; kingdom Metazoa; phylum Chordata; class Mammalia; order Primates; family Cheirogaleidae; genus Mirza; species Mirza zaza. The sequence continues at coordinate 7,192 of VSMD01079547.1, read as the reverse complement.
GCCATGATACTCTAGCCTGGGCAACAGAGGAAGACTCTTTCTCAAAAAAAAAGAAGAATAAACAAATAAAAAGGAAAAAAAAAAGAAAACAAAGTCTATTGTAGTTCCATAAAAATTTTAACATTGTATTTTTTATATTTGTAGAAAATGCCAATGAAATTTTGATGAGGAGTTGATTGAATCTATAGAACACATTGGATGATATGACACTTTAAAAGTATTTATTCTTCCAATCCATAAACATGGGATATTTTTACATTTATTTGTGTCTTTTTCAATTTCTCTCATCAATATTTTGTATTCTTTCAGTGCAAAGGTTTTTCATCCTGGTAAAATTTATTTATAAAAATTAATATTTTGATATTATTGTACATGAGATTTTTTTTATTTGTTAATGTATGGATTCACTGATACTTATGTTAATTTAATATTTTGCTCATCTGCACTTCATCTGAGTGCATATTTTAGTTTAAACAGTTTTTTTCATGTACTATTTATAGTGACAATTTTACTTTTTTTATTTGGACAGCTTTTTTTTTCTTTCCTAATAGTTCTGCCTAGTATTTCCAATACTATGTTAAAATAGAGGCATTGAAAATGGGTATAACATAAACTTACATTGTTATCTGTGTATTTGAAGGGGCACACACCTCTTCTAGTTTTTATAAGCCAGTTTCAGCAGGTAAAGATCTTCATTTTGGGGTACCAGGCTTATGGATCTCCTCTGGATTTGCAGATCAGAGGGGTTGTAACTGCATTACAAGTCTGCTGCTGGGTATGCAGTTACGTCTGCCTTTAGTGTGGGCCTGTTACCAGGGGGTTGGGTAGTTGTGAATTCTGTCTTATTCATAAGCAGGCTGGATTACATTCATGACTTTGATCTGTAGGACAGGGTCTTGCAGTTGGGTCTGCATAGGGTGGGCCTGATATCAGGTTTATGGATAAGTGTGGCTTCCACTAAGAAGTTTTCTCCATTTCACTGCATAGGTCCTTGGGCGGGCAGAACTGGGCAATAACTGTGTCTAAGAGGGCTGGAACTGGGTCACAGAACTGCTTCAGAGACCACAGTGAGTACCAAGTTGTGTAGGCTTGTCTCCATGACTACAAATGGGCATCTCTCCCCAGGTCTCTTGATAGGCAAGACTACCACCAAATCATGGCTGGGAGAAGTTGGAGATGCCTATATGGTCACTTCAGAATTCTCAGTTGGACCAAGTTGACTGGGCCATTTCCTGGTCTGTAGCCAAGAACAGGGGTCCTCAGTTAGGGCCTGTCTTCTTAAAATTACCCTCCTTGTTCTATGGCTTTAGCAGCTTTGAATCTTCCTTCCTGTATCCCAAAGCTCTCATAAAAGTACCTTTTTTTAGATTGGGTCTCACTATATCACCCAAGCTAGTTTCAAACTGCTAGACTAGGGTGATCTTGTTACCTCAGCCTCTTAGTAGCTAAAAGTTACCAGCATGAGCCACTGTGCGGGGCTGTCATAAAGGCTCTTTTTTCCATATATGGCTGCAAAATGTTTGTTGCTGTAAGGATATAAAGAAGCAAGGGACTTCATATTCCACCATCTTGCTACTTTCACATTCTCTATGTATTTTCACTTTGTTTTGTTCTAAATTAAATTTTTTGTAATTTTAGATTCAGATATTCAGAACAATATACTAAAATTTCACATCATGAAAGAAGTAAATTAGATAATTAGTAGGCATCCCATATTTACTAGAAGATTCACTTGAAAGTTTAAGTTTACTATAGGCAAAAAGGAATCATTAGAATTGTCATCCACTTTCCTTAATTTTTCAGTTGCTAGTGGCTCCCCCTGGTATTTTTCCTAAGTGTATAAGTGAGCTGAGCTCTCTGCTAGATAATAATCTTTAGTCCTGGGGATCAATAATCCTTTCCTACTTGGATAGTTATTATTTCATATTGACAAACTTTATGCCCAAAATCTAGTAGTTACAAAAGATATGGATAGAGAATATAGGTGAGTCAGAAGAAAATTTGAACTACTGTGTTTGCCATCTTTCAGTCTTATGTCTTTGTGAAGACTTTCCTAACTGAAACCTATGCTATTCTCTTTTCTAAACTTCTATTGTAATCATAGTTCAACCTCAGAAAGGTGAACATTTACATGTTCTCCAATTATCTCATCCGTAGTGTGTCTTCTAACTGGATAAAACAAGTAGGAATCAGATCTTATATTTCAAAATATTTCCAACTTTGATTAAGGACTCAATTAATAATTGTTGGTATATAAAGTCAAGGAAGTAGACTTTTATAAAAGATTGTAAAACATACAGGGTTCAATAATCAAGTATGGATGTACACAGAAAAGATCTTTTTATCCTTTCTGAAAAATGGCTAAAGATAAAACTCTTTTTTATCCTTTCCATTTATTCTTGGCAAATAATGCCACACAGTTATTTTTCTTTCACATTTTCATGAGTGCATGATTTTTAAAAGCAATTGGTAATCAGGCTCTCAAAATAATGATATAAATAAGAATTTATAGTCATAGTGCAAATCCAACAAGCTTTCTCTCAACTACTCTCCTTAGATTTAAGAAAACAAAACTTATGATAATTTACAAAGCGAAACAATGGGAAGACAATCATTTGGGAAAATTGATTCCCTATTGTAGGAGAACATACTATGGAAGTAAAAATAGCATAGACTCTGGGTTCCAATTCTGATTTGCCACTTAATAACTGTGACATCCTCAACAGGAGAAAATGCACATAAAGCACCTTGCACGTGGCAGTTACTTAAAATTACTTTCCTTTTCTTCCCTCATTTGACACTGTTCTTTCTCTTTCTTTCTAAATCAAATTCAGAAAAAGTATGCCGCTCATTTTTTCTTCACTAGTTTTCATTCTATTTCCCCATATTTTTCTCACCACTCTCTAAGCCTGCCTTGTTCTTTTCCTCCTTATCTTTTAAACTCTCTTCCAAGCTGTTTACAGCGCCTATAAGGAATGATTTTTAACCTTATTGATTTCATTTAATTATTCAATAAAACCTCTCGCCCAAAGAGCGAAGAAACCTGCAAAAGAAATAAGGCAAACTGAAAGAAGTATACTCCATAAGTGGGTTAAGTTCTGGATCAAGGCAATATTCCTTATTTACACTTCCCATGTACAATCCATAGCTCATCCCCATGGGCCTCTATATCAACCCCAAGATAATTATACTCCTACCTCCAAATAAAAAGAAATCTTCTACCTTTGTACTCTAAACATCCCAGTTGTATCTAAGTTGGGTGAATGTACCATGTTTTGTCTTGAATCATTTTATATATATTTAATCATCTCATAGTAACCCAAGTTGAAAAAGTCACTTTGGTTTCTCATAAATGAATATGGAAGTGCTGAGGAAAGCAAAAAGAATTATATTCTTATTAATGAACATGTCTCAGGTTTTCTTGATATGTTTTATCAAGAGAAGGTAGTAGGCAAGAGAATGAAATACAGAGATCTATAGGAAAAATTCTTGACTTCACATTTTTTCTCTTGGGCATCAGGTGTGACTTTACTGGGAATGGAGATGAATGCTATCAGAATACAAAAATGAGCGTAACTTTCTTAACAATGTGCCTCTCTTAATTTATAGATTTCTGATGTGTCCACTACTGACAAATTTTTTTACCCCCAGTGCACCTTTGATAGTATACAGCTCTATTCCTCGAATAGTAAGTATATTATCCAAGTTCAGAGATACAATTGAGCAATAAACATGAAAACCATGTTTCCTCAATAAATCAGAAACTGTTAATTAAGCCTCCAGAGCCTATGAAAAGACACCAAAGTGGTATTACTCAGTCACCAATTTAAAGAGAGAACTTTGACTCAAGGTATAAATGAAACTAATTATATAAATATATTTATAAATATCCAATTACATACTTACACATAAACACATAGACTTAGAAAAAATGTAAGAACATTAAATCAGAAGGACTCACTGAAAATAAACAGAATTTTCTGTGATCTTCTTGAACAAATTGATAACTCATTCTTTAGGGAGGATTCCTCAAAATACAGCCATTAGAAACCATATTCTATAATTGTGTATGGGCAACACATAGCCTCTTCCCCTGCCCAATTTCCCTAGTTGCCAAGAGAGCAATCTTAAAGTAGATGGGAACTTAAAAGTCTCTGTGTAATAGCAATTTATGTTTCTTCAAGTAGAAGATTCAATCTAAATCCCCAGTTGACAAAATAGGTGCATTTCGTATTATGATTTTACAACAAGTTAAAGTTCTGATTTTGTCACCAGAATTATTACTACCTCTTCAGAAGACTGTAATTTAAGCACAAAATAAGAACTGAGCATATATACAGTGAAACTGGTTTGTAAACAGTGTTATACAGATTAAAGATGGAGTCTTCTAAAAAATACTGAACAAACCTTTCACTAACTACAACTTGTGGCTTTTGTTGGCAAAAAAACTTACAACATATAAAGATTACTGGTAATCTCCACAAACCCCCTTAATTATGTTTTCTTATGAATTGAGTTTAAAGATCTTGCCCTCAGAGAGGCTTTTAGTTTTGATACCTTTTAAAAGAAAACAGCATCAGGAATTATGCTCATTCACTCAACAGGGACTTCTAGAGATTATTCCAACCAGGAAGAATGAGTGAATCATTATTTATAACCAAAGGAACTTGGTTAGCAACTCTAAGCTGCACATTTTCTTTTTTCCCAGGGGCATTTCTAGTATGCCTTAAAGAACATAGGGCAATCAATAACCATAGTGGTTACAATGATAAGCCACTGTTGTGCATGATTATTGACCAGCTTCCTTCCATAGATCACTGGACACAGACAGTAGAGGGGTCAGAGGAACTAGTAAGATGTACTGGCAAAAACAGCAAGCATCTTCCTTTTCCAGTCACCACAGTTTGCTTACTAAATATTTATTGTAGGATCTGCTGGGTCAGTATTGTTAATAGAGTAATAATAAAGAAAACTGTCCTAGGCTAGGACACTGAAAGCTACCCCATGTTACACACTCCACATTTAACACTCATTCTGCCAATAACAGATGCCATGGAAATAATTCTTACAGCTATAAAGATAGGAATCAGTTAAAAATTTTTAAATGTGATTAATAAGGATAAAGGATGCTTTTTCCATGTAAACCAAAGCCTAGATATTTTGTTATATGATATTTCGTACATGAAGAACAAAAGAAAACAAAATGTGTTAGAGAATTTCTTCTCCCTACTGAAAATGGGAACTGGCAAGATGGCGGACGAGAAACACCACCAGAGAAATTAGAAGAAAGAAGGAAGCAGAGGAGTATACATCAGCTGAGGGTCAGAAGGAGGGGTACTGGAGACTACAGGAGGAGGCTGCAGAGAACTGGAAGCAGAGACCTCCCTAGTAGCCTGGAGACCAGTAGCAGTGATAGGTGAAATGGTTAACTTTCCCCTCCCTTGCATCTCGGACTGCTGGTGGGGGCTCCCCAGCGGGTGGAAAGACCTGCAGACAGAAAGACCTGCAGACACGAGCCCAGAGATGCCCACCGCCAGTGAGCGGTAAGCCTGTAGCAGACGCAGCACGAGACTCCCAACTCCCTCGGAGCACCTCTGTGTGCAGAGACCTCAGCCATGCGGCAGGCGCCATATTCCTAAACTGTCCTCTCCCCCTGCCGAGAGAAGCAATATGGCCACCATTCGGAAGGGAATGGAACCTTTCCTTTTGGAGCCTTTCAGCAGACTGAGGAGTACTCAGACTGTGAGCTCCCTATCCACCAGTCCTCCCAGGTGCTGCTGGCCCAGTGACTCCAGGAGAGCGGGGCAGACCCTGAGGCTGAGAGACATCGACTCAGCTTGGGCTACTGTTGGCGAATTGGGACTGGCACTCCTATCCCTGGTGGGGTCAAGGATTGAATTCTTGGGCCCAGAGGTCATGCCTGCAGACCCGATCCCATGCATCCAGGTCTCACATTGCGCGGGGCACAGAAGGGATATTCGTGAACAGCCTACTGATGTGTGTGCTTTAAGGGCACATCTGCATGCTTGAGGGCAACCCTCCTCCCAAGAGGGGGAGTCATGTGCCCAACCCAGGTGGTGAGTTTGCACAGGGAACCTCCCGGCCCACATCACACCCAGGGGAGACACAGTGGTGTGAGGTCTGGCCTGCTGGCAGAGGTCCAGGAGAAGCCTCAGAGTTGGGGAGGGTGGAAAGGAGTGGGGCCTGCTCCAGACTGTGGGTCTCAGACAACCCCACCCCTACACGGAGACTTTCTGACTGAGTGGGGCCATTCCAGCCCCTCCCTGACAGCTTTTCCTGGAAGCAGAGAATAGAACTTTAACCCCTGCTAACAGCATTTGTGGTGCCTGAGGACAGGCTTAACCAACCCAGCTCTGCCCAGACTTATTCCAAGACCACCAGCTGAGGTGGAGAATAAGGAAACACCTGGAAGTCCTAGAGCCCCACCCACCAACTGAGGCATTAGAGTGCCTCTCCAGAGGAACAAGAGCTGGTCACAGGACACAAACACAACAGTGTAGCTTGCTCCTCCAAGCAAGTGCCACCTACTGACAGGCAGGACATTGTGCACACCCTTTTCATAGCACCTATTAACTCATCATACAGGGTGTGGTCGAATCTCACCCACAGGGTGTGTCATTACCCAAACAAAAACCTAAAGGAAAGAAGCAACGACTGATCCAGATGGGAAGAAATCAGTGATGGAACTCTGGAAATATGAAAACACAAACGGAAAACACACCCCCAAAAAGGAACACCAGCCCCTTAGAAATGGACACCAACCAAAATCAGACCGCTAAAACGACAGAAAAATTTTGAGCGTGGATCGTAAGAAAATTCAACAAGTTGTAAGAAAAACTGGATGATCAACACAAAATGCAAAAAACACCAGGACCTAGAACACAAATTCGCTAAAGAACTTGAAACTGTGAACCGAAAAAAAGCCAAACTCTGTAAAATAATGTTAAAGAGATTTATTCTGAGCCAAATTTGAGGACCATGACCCAGAGCCACTGCCAAGAGGCCTTGAGCAAGTGGGCTCGCTGTGGCTGGGTTACCAGTTCAGTTTTATACATTTTCAGAGAGATGGGTTACAGGCAAAGTCACAAATCAATACATGAGAGGCATACATTGGTTTGGCCCAAAAAGGTGGGACATCTCCAAGCGGGGGCTTACAGGTTATAGGTGGGTT
>VSMD01079544.1:0-41401 GCA_008750895.1 Mirza zaza | reverse complement strand
AGTGGCATCACTGTAGCTCACTACAACCTCAAATCCCTAGGCTCAAGTGATCCTCTTGCCTCAGCCTCCCAAATCGCTGGGACTATAGCATGTGCCACAACACCTGGCTAATTTTTCTATTTTTTTGTAGAGATGGGGTCTCACTCTTGCTCAGGCTGATCTTGAACTCCTGACCTTAAGCAATCCTACCACCTCAGCCTCTCAGAGTGCTAGGATTACTTGTATGAGCCACCGTACCTGGCCAGATTTAAAATTTAAATTAAAAAATTTTAGGTCATTTTGACCAGTGATTAAAATGGCAAGCTTTAATTTTTCAACAGGACTGAATTATAAATGTTAAAGTCTAATTTAGGGATTTGTTAATGTTTTCACCTTTTCTGGGCAACAGCCAAAATTCTTTTAGACAAAACAGGTATGCATATTAAAACACAAATAAAGAGACACTGTTCTAAACCTTTGTTTAGCACCTGTTACAGTTTAATTATTAATGACAACCCAAAACAGAAAATCACATTTTTTTCTTATTGTGTTTGATCCTAAATAAAGATTATTTAGTTTTCTCAAAATAAGCCTGTATTAATGTTTTCAAATCACCAAATAATATACAATTCAGCAATGTCAGTGATGTGAAGCAAAGTATCCACAGTAACTAGAGAGCAGAAAAAAACTAACTATTCAGCCATAAAAAAATAATGAAATCCTGTTATTCCTGGATGGAACTGGAGTACATTATGTTAAGTGAAATAAGTCAGGAACAGAAAGCTAAACACCGCATGCTTTCACTCATATGTGGAAGCTAAAAAAGCTGATTTCATAGAAGTAAAAAGGAGAACGGAGGATATTAGTGACTGAGACGGGTAGGGGGAAGAGGGGAAGAAGGGGGATAGGGCGAGATTTGTGAAAGGATACAAAATTACAGCTAGATAGAAGGAATAAGTTCTAGTGTTCTGTTCTACTGTAGGATGATCATAGTTAACAATAGTATATAGTTTCCAACAGCTAGGAGGATACTGAATGTTTCCTGTGAACACAAAGTAATGATAAATGTTTGAGATGATAGATATACTAATTACCCTAATCTGATCATTATACATTGTATGTATCACAACATCACCCCATTACTATGTATAATTATGTGACAATTAAAAAAATAAAAAATTTTCAAAGCTAGTTTTTAACAAAGTATACTATTAATTCAGAATGGAATGAAACTGGTCTACTTGGATCAGCAGCAATCACTCTTGCTCAAAAATTTACCTGCCAGTCTAGATTCTTTGGACGACACAAACAATTTTAAAAATCTAGAAGATGTTAATAACAGAGGAAACTGGGAATAGGACATATACAACTATCTTGATTTTTCTGTAAATCTAAAAATGGTCCTAAAATTAAAAATGTTTACCAAAAATACAGGAGGGAATGGGAAGGTGAGGAGGGTTTTTATTCCAAGGGGAATGTTAATCAAATACTAGATCTGTCACATGTTGTCTATCTCAAAATGCAACTAAACCTTCCCTCACCAAAGATCTACCACCAGTGTGCCATTAGGAGGGGATTTTTAAAAACAGCCACCATCAAAGTAGTCTACTTATTTTCATACATTCAATAAATAATCACTGAGTACCTCCCTGAGAAACTAGTTAGCTCCTGTAGATACAAAGATGAAGCCCTTAAAAAGCTTACAACTATCATAACTATCCAAATAAATAGAAAATTACAATTTTCTTTAAGTGTCACAATGGTAGCATGTATAAGGTCATAGTAGAACAGAGAGAAAATGGCACCTAATTTTGAATGGAGTTCAAGGAAAGTGCCAAGAAGCGGGCTTTTAAAAAGTGTGAACACATTGCAAATGCTGCTCTGATTATGATTAAAGATTACATAATCTCTGCAAACACTAACTTTTTAAAAATCCCAACATAATTGTATATGGTTTAAAAGCATATAATTATACTTGTTTTCAATTACTTAATCTTTATCTTAATCCTATAAAGGGTTTCTTTCCTTGGCTTTTCTTGCAATGCCAAGAAAATTCAGTTAATCAGTCTGTCTTTTCTCTGCCTATGTTAGTCTACTTAGATGTTGCTATAATTTCAGGTTTTACTCTCCAACAATTTTTTAGATGTTGGGTTCATCCTAGTATTTGAGCTTACTAGAAAATAAAGCCCCAGGCTGGGTGCAGTGGCTTAAACCTGTAATCAGCACTTTGGGAGGCCAAGGCAGGAGGATTGCTTGAGGCCAGTTCAAGACCAGCCTGAGCAAGAGCGAAACCCTGTCTCTACAAAAAATCGAAAAATTAGCTGGGCTTGGTGGCATGTGCCTGTAGTCCAGCCTGTAGTCCCAGCTACTCAGGAGGCTGAGGCAAGAGGATTGCTTGAGCCCAGGAGTTTGAGGGTGCAGTGAGCTATGATGACACCACTGCACTCTAGTTCGGGCAACGGAGAGACTCTGTTCCACAAACAAAAAAGAAAAAATAAATAAATAAAGCCCCTAGAAAAGCCAGTAAAGTCAAGCTATTTTCTGTGTAAATCAAAGAAATTAGCAAAGAACTTATTGCCTGGCTGTCAGTTAAGGAATTGCCCTTTTAAGTCTGGCCTTTTAAGTATAAAGTCCATTGTCTTTATCAAGTATGAAGTGTCAAGAGTAATCAGAGGAAGGCAAATATCGCTTTTCAACATCTCTTGGAAGAGACATTTACAAAGCAGATTACTTTGCATTGTTAGAGAGACAGATATTTTAAGAGTAATTTATAAATAACTTTAGAATAATTATACTATGAGCTCCATCTTAGATAAGAAAATTATATAGGCCGGGCACAGTGGCTCGTGCCTGTAATCCTAGCACTCTGAGAGGCTGAGGCGGGCGGATTGCTCGAGGTCAGGAGTTCAAAACCAGCCTGAGCAAGAGCGAGACCCCATCTCTACTATAAATAGAAAGAAATTAATTGGCCAACTAATATATATAGAAAAAATTAGCCGGGCATGGTGGCGCATGACTGTAGTCCAGCTACTTGGGAAGCTGAGGCAGTAGGATTGCTTCAGCCCAGGAGTTTGAGGTTGCTGTGAGCTAGGCTGATGCCACGGCACTCACTCTAGCCTGGGCAACAAAGTGAGACTTTGTCTCAAAAAAAAAAGAAAAAGAAAAGAAAATTATATATTAAATAAAACTGCAAATTCCCTCAAAAAACTCATCAACTGCAGCATAACACCTAGTCTACAGTCTGGCAGAGCAGATATGCAATAAATACATGTTAGTTAAAAAGAAAGCACACAATTCAGGTATTCACCATCCTAATCAAATTATACAATATACTTCTTTTCTAATTTTCTACCCTTTTGATTATATTAATAAAGGAATTGAATATGGCCATTATGACATTATCAGTTCAAGTCACATAACATAAAAGTTCTGTATCTATTTTGTGTGTGTGTGTTTTGAAACAGGGTCTCGCTCTGTCTCCCAGGCTGGGGTACAGTGGTGTGATCACAGCTCACTGCAACCTCCAACTCAGTACTCATGTGATCCTCCTGCCTCGGCCTCCCAAGAAGCTGGGATTACAGAAGTGTGCCACCATGCCTGGCTAATTTTTTTTAAAAAGATTTTTTGTAGGCACAGGAGTCTCACCATGTTACTCAGGCTGCTCTTGAAGTCCTAGGCTCAGGCCATGCTCCCAACTTGGCCTCCCAAAGTGCTAGGATTACAGGTGTGAACCACCACCCGGGTCCTTATAAGTCACTCTTTTGAGAAAATTATGAGTTCCCCTAATTTCAACAAGTATCTCAGTAGAAATTTAGTTATTCTCCAGATATTATCAGTGATTTAACAACATCTTTACCAGGCTGCTTAAAAAGGAAACACAAAAAGTTAAGCATTAGAATAAAGAGGATAAAGTGGTACAGTTACGAACTGCACGATGACGTTTCCATCAATGACGGACGACTTACAGAGGTCCCATACGATTACAGTGCAGCTTAAAAATTCCTACTGGCTAGTGACACTGTGACTGTCATTATGTCATAGCTAAAGGTTTACTCATGGGTTTATGGTGATGCTGTTGTAAACAAACCTACTGTACCCTCCAGTCATGTAAAAGTTTATTAGCAAAACAATTATACAAGGCACATAATAAAGGATAATTATAATAAACAACTGTTACTGGTTTATATATTTATTATCCTTTTTTATGATTATTTTAAAGTATACCCCTTCTACTTATATTTATTTTTAAAGTTAATTGTAAAACAGCCTCAGGTCCTTCAGGAGATATTCACAAAAGGCGGCATTGTTTTCATAGGAGATGACAGTTCCATGCATGTTACTGCTCCTAAAGACCTTCCAGTGGGACAATATGTGGAGGTAGAAAACAGTGATACTAATGATCCTGACTCTGTGTAGGCCTAGCCTAATGTGTGCTTTTGTTTTTAACAAAAAAGGCTAAAAAGCCAAAAAAAACCCTCCAAAACTTTTAAAAATAGAAAAAAGCTTATAGAATAAGGATAAAAAGAGAGAAAATATTTTTGTGCAGCTGTACAATGTGTTTTAAGCTAAGTGTTATTACAGAAGAATTAAAAAGTTTTTTAAAATTAAAAAGTTTATACGATAAAAAAGTTACAGTGAGCCAAGGTTAATTTATTATTGAAGAAAAAATTTTTTTAGTAAATTTAAGGTAGCCTAAATATAAAGTGTATATAAAGTCTACAGTAGTGTATAGTAACATTCTAGGCCTTCACATTCACTCACCACACACTGACTCACCCAGAGCAACTTCCAGTCCTGCAAGCTCTACTCATGGTGAGTGCCCTAAATAGGTACACCATTTGTTTACCTTTTATACTATATTTTTACTGTACCTTTTCTACGTTTAGATACAGAAACATTCACCATTGTGTTACAACTGCCTACAGTACTCAATACAGTAAAATCTTGTACAGGTTTGTAGCCTGGGAGGAGCAATAGGCTCTGTTATACCACACAGCCTAGGTGTGTACCTTAGGCTATACCATCTGGGTTTGAGTAAGTCAACTCCGTGATATTTACACAGTAACAAAACTGCATAGGAACACATTTCTCAGAACATCTCTCTGTCGTTAAACAACACGTGACTGTAGCTGAATGTTAAATTATTACAGTTTCAAGTCATGAGAAAACATAGCCATGCTAAAACAAAGACAGAGCTCTCAGCCCCACCCTTGAACCACTGTTCAACACTGTTCTCAAACTCTACTACCTAGTGCTCTCGAACATTTAAAACAGGCATTTACCAAGAAAGAGATTATATGATTTTTATACTTACTGGTAAATGTTCAAGTAATGAAGTTACACTCTCAGACACATATATTATGCTTCCATCTGTCATGATTGCTAAAAAAAAACCATCAAGAGCCTGAAATTAAATATAATGGTCAGTTAAATGAAAAGAAAAAAGTTTTTCACAGGACAGAAATAAAAATCTAAGATAAACGACAAGGGATCTAATAAGGAAATATCCAGAGGACTGTCAAAATGCTAGCCTTTCCCTTTACAATCCCTTATTACAAGCGGTGCCCAACTTTTTGGCACCAGTGACTGGTTTCATGGAAGACAATTTTTCCATGGAGTGGGGGTGGGGTGGGGAGGGGCGCATCAGCCTCTCTGCTAATGATAATCTGTATTTGCAGCCGCTCCCCAGCACTAGCATCACCGCCTCAGCTCCACCTCAGATCATCAGGCGTTAGATTCTCACAAGGAACCGCAACCTAGATCCCTCGCATGCGCAGGTTACAATGGGGTGTGATCCCATGAGAATCTACTGCCCCACGCTGATCTCACGGGAGACGGAGCTTATGTGGTGATGCAAGTGATAGGGAGTGGCCGTAAATACAGATGAAGCCTCGCTTGCTCCATCTGTCCACCGCCCGCTGTCAGGCCTGGTTCCTAACAGGCCACGGACCAGTACTGGGCCAGAGGTTGGGGACTGTAGCCTCTATATGTGATGTCTCTTGTCTATTTTTAAATGTTTACGAGGGAAAAATATCACTCTTTGGGCATCTCTTGGACAGTTGATTTCTAAAAGACACAGACTTGATGTTCTACGTTCGTCACTATGTATATTTTGTGATCCAAACATACATACACTATGATTGGCTTATTTGAAGAAGCTAACATCTCCAAAGCACACAATAATATGTTTTAGGCACACAAAAGAACATACTGTTATTATTTTGGATATGTTAACAGAGAGGTGTATGAGGGAAGTGTTGGTAGATATATAAGAAATAAAGTGAAAGGGAGTGTTAGAAAATTACGCTAAAGAACTAGGCTGAGGTCAAATCACAAAAGGCCTTGAATACCAGATTAAGACATAAGGACTTTCATTCTGTACACAATGGGGTTCTGCTTCAATGAGAGTAGTATGGAAATAGTGTAGATTTAGAGGGAAAAGATAATTGAGTCAGGAAAATCTCATGGCTTTTGGAATAATTAGGGAAATTAATGAGAATCTGAATGAAATCAGGAATAAAGAAAAAAGAATCTGAGCAAGCATTCAGAAATGTGAAGTTAGAGTTCAGGTGAGAAGTCACAGCCAGGGTACAAGACTTAATAATAAAGTTGATAAGGGAAACCCCCATTTATTACTTGGTGCATCAGGCACCAGAGACCCCCACCACTCACGGAAGACACTAACCTGTTACCTGGCCCATCAACTAGTCTCTAGCCTGGCATCAGCATAACACTAAATCTACTGCCTGGTGCATCAACATAATATTAACCTATTATCTGACACATTAACTAACCTACACCTGATATCCCACCCCTCAGACCACCCCAACTTAATACAAGTGGGAAAAATCGGGTAGATGGTACTCAAAATTTAATGGTGAGGCCCCTCTGAGCCCGCCAGAGAATAAACTTTGATTATCCAACTTTCCATGTGCTGCTCAGTTTGTCCTCCGGACCACTCACTGTAGCACTTGCTGTAACAAAGTAATCTTGTACTTTATACATTACAAAGTATTTTCATTTAAGGATCCTAGGCACAGAACTGACAGCTGAAGAAACGAGATCTACACCAAATAAACAGAAGCAAAAACAAAGACCATATGATCCTCTCAATAGAGGCAGAAAAAGCATTTGACAAAATTCAACACCCTTTTATAATAACCCTTAACAGAATAAGGCATAGACAGGGCTTACCTAAAAATGATAGAAGCCATACATGACAAACCCACAACCAACATCATACTGAATGGGGAAAAATTGAAAGCATTTCCACTTAAACTGGAACAAGGCAAGGTTGCCCACTATCTCCACTTCTATTCAACATAGGGCTGGAAGTCCTTGCTATAGCAATCAGACAAGAGAGCGGAATTAAGAGTGTCCAAATGGGAGCAGAAGAGATCAAACTCTCACTCTTTGCTGATGATATGATATTATATCTAGAAACCCCCAAGGATTCAACCAAGAGAATCCTTGAATTGATAAATAAATTCAGTAGTCTCAGGATACAAAATCAATACACACAAATCAGAGGCATTGATATACACCAATAACAGTCAAAGTAAGAACCAAATCAAAGACTCAATTCCCTTCAAAACAGCAACAAAGAAAATAAAGTACCAAGGAATATATTTAACTAAGGAGGTAAAAGACCTCTACAGGGAGAACTATGAAACACTGAAGAAGGAAACAGCAGAGGACATAAACAGGTGAAAGACAGTAACATGCTTGTGGGTTGGGGAAATTAACATTGTTAAAATGTCTACACTACCCAAAGTGATCTACAGAGTCAATGTAATCCCTATTAAAATACCATCATCATTTTTCACAGATATAGAAAAAATAATTTTATGCTTTGTATGGAACCAGAGAAGACCGCGTATAGCAAAAGCAATCCTAGGCAATAAAAACAAAATGGGATGTATTAATTTACCAGACCTCAAAACTATACTACAAGGCTATAGTAATTAAAATAGGTTGGTACTAGCACAAGAACAGGGACATTGACCAGTGGAACAGAACAGAGAATCCAGATATAAAACCATCCTCATATAGCCATCTAATGTTTGACAAAGCAGACAAAAACATATACTGGGGAAAAGAATACTTATTCAATAAATGGTGCTGGGAAAACTTGGATAGCCACATGTAGAAGACTGAAACAGGATCCACACCTTTCACCTCTCACATAAATCAACTCATGCTGGGTAACAGACTTAAACCTAAGGTGTGAAACTGTTAGAATTCTAGAGGAAAACATTGGAAATACTCTTCTAGACATTGGCCTAGGAATAAAATTTATGAAGAAGACCCCAAAGGCAATCACAGCAGCAACAAAAATAAATGGGACCTGATCGTATTAAAAGTCACAGCCAAAGAAACTGTCACGAGAGCAAACAGACAACCTACAGAATGGGAGAAAATTTTCACAAGCTACACATCTGATAAAGGGCTGATAACTAGAATCTATTTAGAACTCAGGAAAATCAGCAAGGAAAAATCAAACAACCCTATCAAAAAGTGAGCAAAGGACATGAACAGAAACTTTCCAAAAGAAGACAGACTAATGGCCAAAAAACATATGAAAAATGCTCAACATCTCTAATCATCAAGGAAATGCAAATCAAAACCACAATGAGATATCACTTATCTCCAGTGAGAATGGCCTTTATTAAAAAGTCCCCAAACGATACATGCTGGCACATGCTGGCGTGGATGCGGAGAGATAGGAACACTCCTACGCTAGTGGTGGGACTGCAAACTAGTTCAACTTCTATGGAAAGCAATATGGAGATACCTTAAAGCAATACAAGTAGATCTACCATTGGATCCAGCAATCCCATTACTGGGCATCTACCCAAAAGACACCTGCACTTGAATGTTTATAGCAGCACAATTCACAATTGCAAAGTTGTGGAAACAACCCAAGTGCCCATCAATACGTGAGTGGATTAATAAAATGTGGTATATGTATACCATGGAGTACTATTCAGCTATACGAAACAACGGTGATCTAGCACCTCTTGTATTTTCCTGTATAGAGCTGGGACCCATTCTACTAAATGAAGTATCCCAAGAATGGAAAAATAAGCACGACATGTACTCACCAGCATATTGGTATTAACTGATCAACACCTAAATGGATATATATGAACAACATCTATTGAGCGTCAGGCAGAAGGGAGGGGGCAGAGGGGATAGGTATATACATACATAATGAGTGAGATACGCACCAACTAATGGATGGACATGCTTGAAGCTCTGACCCAGGGGGGCAAGAGGGGGAAGGCAACACATGTAACCTAAACATTTATACCCCCATAATATGCTGAAATAAAAAAAAAAAAACAGAAAAAAAAGAAATGAGATATATAAAAGAAAAAAGCATGCCAAAGATAAATCACTGGAAGAATTATCTACATAAAGCAATGAAGAGGAGAAAAAAAACAGAGAAAATGACAGAAGATAGCATACACTGTCATTAAAGAATCAATGGAAGAAAGACAAGGTAAGTTAGGAGTAAGAGGGATGGTTTAGTATAAAACAAGATCAAACAGAATAAGGAATAAGAAAATGCAACTGAATTTTGGTGATTTTCGAAAGAGTTAATGTCAACAAGAAGGCAAGTCAGACTATAATAAATTTAGAAATGAGTGGATGATCAGAAGGCTATTTTTTTTAATTTTTTATTTATTTATTTTTTTGAAACAGTGTCTCAATCTGTTGTCTGGGCTAAGAGCACCGTGGCGTCAGCCTAGCTCAAAGCAACCTCAAACTTCTGGGCTCAAGCGATCCTTCTTTCTCAGCCTCCCGAGTTGCTGGGACTACACAGGCATGCGCGCCACCGTGCCTGGCTATTTTTTCTATATATTTCTAGTTGGCCAATTAATTTCTTTCTATTTTTAGCAGAGACAGGGTCTCGCTCTTGCTCAGGCTGGTTTCGAAGTCCTGACCTTGACCAATCCTCCCGCCTCAGCCTCCCAGGATGCTAGGATTACAGGCGTGAGCCACCGCACCTGGCCAGAAGGCTATTTATTAATATAAACCACTCATTCATGAGCTTTAGAAGGGAAAAAAGGAGAAATGACAACAGTTTTAAGGGGGCCAAATATCATGGGAAAGCATTAAAAAAAAACTAGTATATTTACAGGCTAAAGGAATGAAAGATGCAGTGGACAAAAAGCTGAAGATATACAACAGAAAAGATACTATTAAGAGGGATTATTCTTCTATCAAATCAGTTATCACATCAAATTCTAATTTCCTGTTTAAAGAGCTCTCAAAAAATAGCAACCATTGGTAGGAACCCTGTATGTCTTACTCATCTTTGTGCAGCACCTGCAGCACTAGTGTGGCACAAGTAAGAATACTTGTAATATATTAATATAATTTATAGGCCTCCCTCTGACTCTAGGTAATTGTTGAATGTATAGAAAAAGACACACACTCCCATATACCCTTCTACTGGGAAAGATCTATATATCAGAAAGAACTTATTTTGAGTAGATGCCTATCTTCTAGAATGGCTCAGACAAACCCATCTTGGCTAATGTAGGGGGATGGAAGTAGAACTCTTGTAATTTAAGCAAACTCATTAATTATTTTTTTAAGAAACTCTTTGGTACAATAATGCCAGTATTATTATTTCATGAATAACAGGGTCAAAATGATGTTAAGAAGACAACTGCTTTTGTCACATGAGGCTAGACTGTGTCACCTTTAAAAGCAAATTAGTGTTTACTATGATGATATGTATTTGCTAGGACTCTTTGGAGTTATTAAGTGCAGCTCTCTTACGACGAGAAGAGACTGAGATCAGAACTCTTAAAATTTAATCCCACTTTTAAAACTAAAGCCTGCCTTTTCATCTTCAAAGCAGGCAAAGACAAAGTGGAGAAAAGCCTCTAATAGCATCTTGCCGAAGTCTTCACATAAGAAAGGACCCAGGGCCCAGACTTCTTTTGAGAAGTCGTCTTCTGCCCAACTTCACAGGTAGAAGATCCGTACCTGTAAGGGATATAATTTCCCAAAAAGGTAGGTGACCACACCAAAAACTAAAGGGGCCTTGAAGAGGGTCTTCAAGAGGAAGATGAGAGAGACACAGAAGAGACAGAAAGGGAACATTCTCATCCCAAGACAGAAGACTGTGAAGCTTGTCCCTTCATCCCACTGTATGACAGAAGGGAAAGGATTCACTAGTTGAAACGGCTTGTCTTCCTATTTGGGACCTACGTGACTCACAATAAAAGGACTGTACAGACCCTCACTGTTTGCATAGTGACTGTTTAGTCTGGGAAAGATCAGAATGGAGGTTCCAGGGAAGCAGACAGGACGTCCTGAAGAGCTGCAGCCGAGACGCGGCTGACGCAGAGCAGTAGCCCTTGCAGCTTGCTGGAGAAAGCTGTCACGGGGAAAGAACTACAGTGGCCCCCTTACCCAAGGGGGGTATGTTCCAAGACCTCCAGTGGATGCCTGAAACTGCACATAATACCAAACTCTGTATTTACTATTCACGAGTTCCTTTTTCTTTCTTCACAACTTCACAGGTAGAAGATTCATTCTTACTGTAGATCTTTAGCAACCTCAGCATATGATTTTTTTCTTTCCTTTTTAAGTCAAGAACTTTCAACTTTCACCTTCTCAGTTAGAGGAGGGACTCCACAGCTTCTCTTTGGCATATCTGAACTGCCAGCAACACTACTCTTGTGATTTGGGGCCATTATTATAAGTCATGTAAGAATTACTTAAAGACAAGCACTGAGATAGCAGGAGAGTGGATCTGATAACTCAGACAGCTTCTAAGTGACTAACAGGTGGGTAGTGTCTACAGCCTGTACATGATGGATAAAGGGATGATTCAGATCCCCAGCAGGACGAAATGGGGTGGCATGAGATTTCATCACACTATTCAGAATGGTACACAATTTAAAACTTATGAATTACTTATTTCTGGAATTTTCCATTTAATATTTTCAGACCACTGTTGACTGAAACCATGGAAAGGAACACTATGACTAAGGGGAGATTACTGTACATATTAGATCACTTCACATAGAGATGACTTTGCAGAGATCCAATCAGGCTAAGTTGCCATGACTGCCTTGCCTACTCTTAATCCCCCAAAGGTAGCAAGAAATATTCTTCACAAAATAGGCACGAGAGGGAGAAAAACAGGTGGCAGTGGAGGACTTGAGAGAGACAGCCAACACAAGTGAATTTTAAGATCTTAGTTCCAGTTCTTCTATTAATTAGCCATCTGATCTTGGACAAGTTGTAATGCTTCCATGCCTCATCTCTAAATGAAGAGGTTAAACTAAAATGATCTGTTCTATTAGTAGCTCTAACATTCCAAGATATAGCCTGCATCAGAAATTCTGTGCTCAAAGTGTTACATGGACTGTTTATCTGTAATCTGATCAGCATGACTAGCAGAGAGTAATACAACTAGGTTATGTTCCAGCCAAATGAACTTCAGCCAAACAAAACCTGTTCTATTCAAATTATGAATCAAATTTTTCATATACAATCAGATGTTGAAAGACTTTAACTGGGCATGTAAAATCAAATTTGAGCTAACATCTGAACCCAGGTTGCCATATATACACATACATATACATATCTTTTATCTTGACATATTAGTGTTAAAATGTATATTTACTTAGTAGTTGTAAATACTAAAAATCAAAAATACTCTTAAACATTAAAAATAAATAAATGTAACATTTTTCAGGAATGTAAACCTAAAATCTGTGAAGATAATCATGAGAATTAGTATTTTCAAATTTTTAAAGAAATTTGTTTTCTCTGTTATATATTATAAATGATGTTATAATCTCTAGACCCTTTAATTCATTTTTTAGATATCTATCTACATATGTACAAGTGCCCTAGCAATTAATAAAAAAAAATCTGTCATTGTGAAGAAAAATTTGAAGATAATACTTTTCTGTTTAGCTTATTAGTGAACTGGTAATTTACCTACATTAATATAATTAATAAATGAGTAAACATTGTATCAATTTTTTTAATTTATAAGAAATTTCTTACACCAATAAGGCAGGGTATATAGTTTATGATTAACAAAGACCTTATTAAACAATTACACTGAGAATATAATCATAAAAGAAAAATTAAACAGTAATTAAATGAGTTATTTCCCTTCTTTGTAGTAGATATTAGCTTGTGTGTACCCTTTTGTAAACATATTAGAATTGACCCTTGAACAACACAGGTTTGAACTCTGTGAGTCCACTTAAATGCAGATTATTTTCAATCACAGGCAAATGGAAAATACAGTCAGTATTCACAGGATGCAAAACCCACGTACATGGGTTTTCGTATATGCAGGTTCTACGGAACTGACTGGATCTTGAGTGTGCATGGGTTTTGGCACATACTGGGGAAGGTGGGTGGGGAGAGGAGTCCCTGGAGCCAATTCCCTTCACATACCAGGGGACAACTATACTTATTTCTAAAGTGATAGATTTTGGACAATGTCAATCTACTTTTTAAAAGAAAACAAATTAACAAAATTAGGAACTATCTGGTTTGTAACTTAAGTGTACACTAATTTAAAGAGCTAATTGTTGGTTAATAAGCTAAGAGTTCTGTGCCAGGACTAGCTTTCACCAAAAAGAAAAGTTTGTTGAAAGCCAGCGTACACGGTGGCTGAGGGCATGGGATTAGAGGCTGTCTGTGTGCAGCGAATCCCAGCTGAGCCACTTACTAGCTGTGTTATTCTGGGCAAGTTTCACAGTCCCTCTGTTCTTCAATTTCCTCATACGAAAGCAAGAAAGAGATACTAATGTCTATTTCATAATACTAGATATTGTATCTAGTATTAGATACAATACTAGATATTGCAATACTAGATGCAATACTAGATATTGCATAGACTAGATAGATCATCATGGCTTATGTCTTAACTTCACATTCCCGAAGAGTGCTAGACTGATATTGTCATGGTCTTTGGAGACCCCTCGGGTCGGGTGGTCCGGTCCTGGGGCTGCTCTCTGGAGGCACTGGGCAGTGGTTGCCGCATAGAATGGGTGTATGAGCATTGTGGCTACACAAGCTAGCCACAATGCTCAATACTTATGCACGTGCTTTTCTCTGAGAACTGAATATTTGTGTAGCGTATTTAGAAAGCAACCATAAGTTGCAATTAGTTATATATTAAAGATATTCCAAAGATACATATGTACAGTTAAACAAAGATGTGCTCACCCATTCTATGCGGCAACAGAATGCTCACTTCATAAGAGTGTTGTGAGGATTCAATGAGTTAATATGTGAAAATTGCTCACTTATTTTTCAAAGTACGGGTTTAGGATACAAAATAGAGTTAGTAAGATAGATAGCATGAACAGTGACTATAGTGAACAGTAAGTTATGGTACACTTTAAAATAAAAGAGTGGAACTGGAATGTTCCTAACACAAAGAAATGATAAATGCTTGAGGCAGTAGATACTCCAATTACCCTGGTTTGATTAATATAAATTGTATGCCTGTATCAAAACATCACATGTACCCTATAAATATATATAACTATTATGTAACCATGATAAATAAAAATAAGAAATTTTTGAAAATTAAAGTACAGGTTTAAATGTTTACAATATATTTATACTCCAAAAAATTTTCATATGGTAACATTTCTGCTGAATACATGAAGACTTAATCTAACAATTAAATGTTCCATCTGAAGTATAAAGCAGAAAATTAACTCATTAATTTGCAAAATGTCTTATTTCAGACTTCAGTAAGTACACAAAGACACCTGAGACAAGCCATTACATATACATACAGGCATACCTCGTCTGATTGCGCTCTGCTTTATTGTAATTTACAGATATTGTGCTTTCTTCAAAATAAAGGTTTGTGGCAACCCTGCATCGAGCAAGTCTACTGGTGACATTTTTCCAACAGCATATGCTCACTCTATGTCACATTTTGGTAATTCTTGCAATATTTCAAACTATTTCATTATTATGTCTCCTATGGTGATCTGTGATCTCTGATGTTACTACTGTAATTGTTTTAGGGATGCCACAAACCACGCCCACATAAAATGGCAAACTTAATAAATACTGTCAGTGTTGAGAATGCTCCACTGACCAGTCATTTTCTCTCTCCTCAAGCCTCTCTATTCCCTGAGACACAACAATATTAAAATTAGGCCAATTAATAACTCTACAATGATGGTCTCTAACTGTTCAAGTAAAAGAAGAGTCACCTCTCATAAACTGGCGACTTTTGATTTACAGCTTTAAACCAAAAGCTAAAAATGAGGTTAGTCAAGAAGGCCTGTCAAAAGCTGAGATAGGCCAAAAGTTAGGCCTCTTGTGTCAAACAAAGTTGTGAATGAAAAAGAAAAGTACTTGAAGGAAATTAAAAGTGCTACTCTAGTGAAAATACAAGTGATAAGAAAGCAAAACAGCCTTATTGCTGATATGGAAACAGATTTATCGGTCTGGATAGAAGATCAAATCAGCCACAGCATTCCCTTACACTAAAGCCTAATCCAGACAAAGGCCTTAATTCTCTTCAATTCTATGAAAGCCAAGAAGTAAGGAAGGTGCAGAAACAATACTGGAAGCTAGCAGAGGTTGGTTATTCGGTATAGGAAAGTAGCTGTTTCCGTAACATAAAAGTACAAAGTGAAGCAGCAAATGCTGACACAGAAGCTATAGCAAGTTATACAGAATATCTAGCTATAATAAGTTGATGAAGGTGGCTACGCTATACAACAGATTTTCAATGCAGACAAAACAGCCTTCTATTAGGAGAAGATGCCATCTAGGACTTTTGTAGCTAGAGAGGAGAAATCAATGCTTGGCTTCAATCCTTCAAAGAACAGGTCGACTCTCTTGTCAGGGGCTAATGAAGCTGGTGACTTTAAGTTGAAGCCAATGTTCATACCTGACGTGAAGGCATAACACCAGAATCAGCCCCCAACACATACCCCATTCTGAAAATCCCAGGGCCCTTAACCACTTCAGTGAGGTGCTCACTGGCCACGAAACCTTGCCCACAGCCTGCACTCATAGTCCACACGATAGTTTGTGCTGTGCATTGATGACAAATCCGTTTTGCTCTTGTGTGATGAGGAAAGCTTTAAAGCACTGAGTAGGCAGCTTTACTTGTAATGTAAATCAGAATAGGTAACATATACATAATATGTTTTCATTACGCTATTTTAAATGTTCACAATTTTATTTTGATAAATGAAAAATTAGAAAAGTCATATCACGGCTGTCGGCTAAAGTCGATGCTCGGCTATGCGCGTTCATCTGTGGCTGTCAACTATAGTCGATGCTTGCACTGAAGTGGTCAAGAAGTAGTTAACTCTACTCCGCCTATGCTCCATAAATGGAATAACCAAGCCTGGATGACAGCACATGAGCTTACAGCACAGTTTACTGACTATTTTAAGCCCACTGCTGAGAACTACTGATCAGAAAAAAAGGCTCCTTTCAAAATATTATTGCTCTTTGACAATGCACCTGGTCACCCAAGAGCTCTGATGGAAATATACAAGGAGATGAATGTCGTTTTCATGCTTGCTAACACAACATCCATTCTGCAGCCCATGGATCAAGGAGTAATCTCAACTTTCAAGTCTTATTATTTAAGAAATATATTTCACAAGGTTACAGTTGCCATAGATAGTGATTCCTCTGACAGATCTGGGCAAAGTCAATTGAAAACCTTTTGGAAAGGATTCACCAGTCCAGATACCATTAAGAACATGGGAGAGGGTCAAAATATCAACATTAACAGGAGTTTGTAAGAAGCTGATTCGAGCCCTAGTAGAAGACATGGAGAGGTTCAAGACTGCAGTGGAAGTCACTGCAGAGGTGGTGGAAATAGCGAGAGAACTAGAATCAGAAGTGCAGCCTGATGATGTGATTGATTACTATAATCTCACAATAAAATTTTAACAGATGAGGAGTTTCTTATTATGGATAAGCAAAGAATGTGATTTCTTCAGATATGGAATTTACTCCTAGTGAAGATGTTGTGAACATTGTTGAAATGACAACAAAGGATTTAGAATATTACATGAACTTAGTTGATAAAGCAGGGTTCGAAAGAATTGACTCTAATTTTCAAAGAAGTTCTACTGTTCGATAGGTAAGATACTATCAAGCATCACATGCTACAAAAAAATCTTTACTGAAAAGAAGAGTCAATCATTGTGGCAAATTTCATTGTTGTCTTCTCTTAAGAAATTGGCATAGCTACCCCAACTTTCAGCAACCACCACCCTGATCAGTCCCGTAACCATCAACACTGAGGCAAGACCCTCCACCAGCAAAAACTTTAACTCGATGAAGGCTTAGATGATCTTCATCATTTTTTAGCAATAAATTATTTTTAAATTTAGGTATTTATTTTTTACATAGTGCTACCGCATCTGTATGCATACACTACTGTACTATAGTATAGTGTAAACATACACTTTTACATTCACTGAGAAACCAAAAAAATAGTGTGACATGTTATTGCAATATTCGCTTTACTGCAGTGGTTTGGAACAAAACCCGCAATATCTCCAAGGTATGCCTGTATACTAAAATTAGTCACCCTGTGATTTCTTTTTTAAGAAAATAAAACTTTCAAAATTAAATCTGGACATACCTCTAACATTAATTGTGTAAACTCTTCATTACTAAGGAATGTAGGTTTCCAGTCCTGTCGAATTTCACTAGCATCTGACTGTGCAGTGATTTCTGTAAACAGATGGACACATTAGCGGCATACTCCAACCACCAGTGGAGTACAAAAGTCCTACAAGTCGCCTTCTCTCTTCCCACTCTAACTAAAGCTGAGAACCATAGGCAGTAACATTCACTGGTCTGGATATCAAGAGTCCAGGTTTTGGTACGATAAAATACTCGAGTTAATGTGGCAAATCTTACGTTTGGTCTCTTGGGTTTTTCTCTGGGGAGCCAGGATAGCCTATGCTGCTGACAGGCCTGAGACTGCTTCCTATCTGACACAGTGACCAAACAACAACCAGAAAACACAGATTAGATCAAGTTTGTGGCCAAGCTTTTTAAAGAAAGTCTCTTTTCTCTTCCTTTCCTTGCTATTCAAATGGTAATATCTACAGAAGAGATAAGTAAATGAGCCTGGTGGAAAGGGGCCAAAGAGGCCAGTCTGCTTTCAAGGAGACCTTAGGCCTGCCTAATGCTGGGCAAAAAGATCCCTCCAAATTCTGGGTGCTCTATCTTAATTAAATCAAGGATACTCAATATTTTGATTAAAAACTTTATAGTAATATTCCCAGAGTGATTTTGCTTAGCGTCCCCTTTGTATATGTTCTTAGTGGTAGAGAGCTGGTCAAAAATTTGGAGAACCCTGGGTTGGAACACTTTGTCATTCTTATTACTATTTTATTTTGCTACACACTTCTAATAGATGTAATTATGAGAAAGCTATTTATAAATGATGAAATATGAACTGTTCAGGTAACATTTTTAAATGCAGATATATTAAAACAATCAGGCAGAATAAAAATCTATGTCACAGAATATATTCTACAAAATATACTGTACTTTGTAGTAAGAAGTATGGACTAAGCTGTTTTGATTTTATTGTCAGGTATATAAATACACTGTATTAAACTGCCACCCAAAATTTAGCATATAAGAAATGCCTGTGCTGGAATATGAATAGTAAGAAGAGTTACTAAATCTGTGGAATACAGTCATGCCTTTCAAATTCACACCAATTATATACATTCGGGAAATGGATTTAAATCCACAAGCAACTCCAATCAAGTTTAATTAAACACAGGCCTATTTGAGAGTAAGTATACAAGAATTCCCTTTTACTTTAACATAAATATTATTTTGTGAGAATTATATATCCAATTTTGGAAAAAAAATCCACTTACTGCAAAAACTCATCCTCTATTGTTGGGGGAAATGCATATATTTCGTTTCATTTCATTCAACAATCATTTATTGAACTCCTAGTGTCTAAGGGACTGATTTCAATGAGTATGACATCTAACATGGGACACTGAGGTTAGTGAGAAAACTACCTGTAGAGGTAAAATGTAATAATATTGGTGGCAATAAATATTAAGATAAGCAATTTTGACACATTTACAAAAGAATCAACAGAATTTGGCAACTATGATATGGTACTAAGGAAGATAAAAACCATTCTAAAGTTTTTTCACATTTGAGTCCTGGGAGACTAAAAGGATGGTGGTATAAAAATGAAAAACAAAAGGCAAGTTAAGAAAAAGAAGTGACTTGAAAAAATGAAAATGAATTCAGTTTTAGATGCATTGAGTTTGAAAACATGCAAAAGAAAGATCTAGAAGTTATCTGGAAATACTAGGCTAAAAAGTTTGCATCTAAAAATAGAGATCTGGTAGTTTAATAGAGACACAATAGCTGAAGTTATGGAATGAGATAACCAAGAAAAAGCGTGTAGAGAAAGCGAGAGAACAAGGATAAGACTGAGAAATGTCACATTTAGAAGGCAGAAAGAGAGGAAAGAAGTTAGTTTCAGATAGAAAAAGGGAAGTGAAAGTTCAATACAACGGAATCCAAGGGGAATAAAAATCAAGGGAGGATAGATCAGAATTTCCAGTGCTAGAGAGATAAGAAAAAGTTATTGCTCTATTGGGGGAGGGGAGGAGTTAATATCATTAGTGAAATTAACAAAACTAATTCCAATGAGTGGTGAAGCATAAACAGTCTGGTAAGGCATTACCAAGTGAGCCAGGGAGAAGAAACTAGTTACTAAGAAACTAACAGAAACTAGTTACTAAGTGTCCTTCTGAGGTCTGAATTTTCACTTGTCTGAAAAAGGAAATGTCCTTTTACAGGTT
Organism: Mirza zaza; assembly: GCA_008750895.1. Classification (NCBI taxonomy): domain Eukaryota; kingdom Metazoa; phylum Chordata; class Mammalia; order Primates; family Cheirogaleidae; genus Mirza; species Mirza zaza. The sequence continues at coordinate 21,569 of VSMD01079544.1, read as the reverse complement.
TTTTAATCTATTATCTCTGTTAACCAAAATATTTAATATTCTTTACATTTTCTTTTCATAGCTCATTTAGTCAAGGCTATTTTGTTTAACAAATACTTCATTTAAAACATAGTATTACTTAGATATATATTGAAACAATATTTTAAAATGACATATAAGACCCTTATATGATCCTGTTCTAGCCTATCTTTCAAATATACCCATAACTTTCCAACAAAAACATGCTCCAGTTTACAACGAAGTCTCCCTGCTTCTCTGATTTTGCACATATATTCTCTGTATGAAATGTCTTCCTTACTGAATCTAAAAGACTCAGATGAAAGATTCAATTATTTTAAAGCCTTCTCTGACACATTTTTCCTCTGTATTCTCCGTTGTAAGTTCATGGCTGACAAACTCTACTCACATTGTAATTATTTGTTTTATCACTATGTGCTTACATATTTGTCTCCCCTGGCTTGACTTACTTGAGAGCCAGGATTGCTACCCTTGCATAGTGAGAATTTAGGATACAGTAGGAACTAAATGTTTGTTGAATGAAAGAAAGAACATACTTAAGAAATCTTTTAAATGGCAGTTATAAAAGCTGATGAAGCCATCCAATCTTAAGCATCACTGTCAAGATTCTTTTAGAGTCTGTTATTAATAAACACCACCCATTTTACAAAGTTAAAAATGTACCTTTATGCTTTCGTAAAAAATCAATGCTTTTCTGCAGAACAGTGGATTTGTCCATCTTTCTAGCATTACCAGGAAGCATGGATCCCAGCTCTTTAATGAGAACATTAAACTGATCTCTACGTTTCTTTTCAGATTTGTTTCTAGATACTCTGATGAAATAACAAATTAAATAATCAGTTTTTAAACAATCCATGCAATTAACACAAATAATACAATGTTAATTTGGACATGACACAGAATGTACTTCTGTCAATACAGATAACAAATACTCCTAGGTTATAAATTATTTCCTAGGTTATCAACAATATACAGTTAATTTGGGCAATAATTTTTCATCTCAGTTTAACATCACTAAAGAAACTTTTACATATCAAGTATTTTACATACATGTCAATAAGACAAACTGCACTCAAATCATAGGTTTTAGTCTAATATTTACCAATGATTGTAAACTTGTAAGATTATAAATATTAATGAGATATATTTTGTGAAAGTACATGATATATATATACAAATTATTAAAAATTGTTGAACAAAAGAAAGTTATCCACCTAATGTAAGTTTTAAATCAACAGAAATCTAAAAATGAAATTCTATTCCCAAGGTTACTCATTCATTCTTCCTTTATACCCCTATATCCTAGCCTCCAACATAGAGTTGTAACCATTTGTTTGCATATCTGGCTCTCCATTAGGATGCAGGCCCCTTAACAATAGAGGCCAAATATTTTCACCTAAGCACTTAATCATGAAGTCTAACTAACAGTAAACATTCCAAATACATGTACTAAATGAATAATTACTGCTATTGTATGTGAAGCAGTAGTCTATAAACAAAGGGCTCCTGAGATAAACTCAACTGTTTACAAAGCAATTAATCATTTTATAATACCATTAATTATCTGCTTCAAAACAAAGCAAGATACTTTTCCAAAAGGTCAGAGGATAATTTTATTTAATTTATAAACTATATACCAATATTCTAATCTCTTCTATCTTCTAATATATCTAAATTCTTATTCTGATAGTTTTTGGAAATCATTAATTTACTATTTATTTACTACTACATTTATTTATTATACATTTTTTACTATTTTACATCTGTAATCAAACTACCTTTTTGCTTTGTCCTTGTCATCTTCTTCAACCAACCCATCAAAAATACTACTGTCATCTCTAAAAGAAAAAAAAGTCAGTAGAAAAATTAAGAGCAGGCTCAGTAAGCAAGAGCAATACTAAAATGACATGTAAATCAACTCAGTTATATCCTAGGATTTTTATAAAGTCAATAGATTATATAAATTCAAACTACTAACCTGTTTTCTAGTAAGTATTAGAAAATCAAAGTTTAGCTGTATTCATATTTCTAAAAGTTTATTACATATAGATTTTAAAAGTATTTACACTTAGCTATACTATGTATACAACATGCTAAACAATTTAATTTAACCAGTTTAAATATCTTGTTTCAAATTTTTAGTAGTGAAAACCTACAGAAATTCAGTGTATTTGCCATTATATAAAATGATTCACTTGAAATTACTTTTAATAACTCTAACAGTATAATTAAAATTTTTTCTGAGACATTCACTTTATAAAACCACAAATTACTCATAAACAATATCTGGCACATTATCTTATATTAAAACATCTCATTCATTTACTAATTCATTTGACAAATACTAGCACTCATGTGCCAGGCTCTGTCCTGGATGTGGTTACAGAGCAGTGAACAAGACAGCTGCTCTCATATAGCTTATTTTCTAGCGTAAGAAACTAAACATGAAAATGTGTGATAAGTTCTAATTTATTAAAAGAGGTGATTTTTAGTTACTAGGTAGTTACTTTAGTCTGAGTGGTTAGGGGAAACCTTGTTAAGGTGGGAACATTTGAGCTGAGATCTAAGTGACAACAAGTGGCTGGCTACAGGAAGATGTAAGGAGAGAACATTGTAACAAAAAGAAATCAAAAGCACTGGTGCCTGACTCCTTAAACTGAGAAGCAATAGTAAATAGTTTCCGGTGATTTATGAGCTTTTACACGAATTCACAATTAATTCCTTTAGCCACAACTTTTTGTGACCTATAAAGGCCTATAACCTATAAAATGGAACTCATTATTGAGATCATCTGCATTACTCTTTACCCACACAGGTCCATGTATGGACTATTGGGATTCTGTATGCTCTGAAATTTATGAAAAATTTTATGTATATTTGCATTTTTTGAGGACAGAGTTGGTAACTTTATGACATTCACAGAGTTAAGGAATCACTGCTTTATGTCTGAACACACAGATATCATCCCTAGATGTCATATGGTCTATCTAGAATGGGAGCTGGTAATCATTTAGAAGTCCAATGCCAAAATCATGTTTTATCCCTGGAGGGTGGTGACAAAGTATTCTTTCTGAGGGGAAGACTACTATAGACCCCACCTGCAACTATGGCATAGTCTAGGGAAATTTCTTGTCCCTCAAGTCTTAAGTTCTAGTTAGGGTATGTGTCTTTACCGTTTAGCTCACAGAAAAGGAGAAGAGCTGCTCCCACGTGTCAAAAGTCATCTCTATGTACAAATCTAGCAGCAAAACTCTTGAAGAATCCCCAATGGATGACTCACACAGTACAGTATAATAGAAGCACAGTGACTTTAATATCAGACAGACCAACGAAGGTCTCATCTCTTACTAACTATGTGACTTTAAACAAGTTATTCAACCTCTCTGACCCACGATTTCCTCATCTGTAAAATCTTATGGGATCATTATGAGGTTAAATGAAATAACATAAAAAGTATTCTGTATATTTAGTCACTGTCAAAAAGTAGGTGTTTAAAAAATGTACTGTATTACATCAAATTTAAGATGATATTGACTATTAAAACTCACCACTATTTTATGTGCCCCTAGAAAGAAAAAGTGCTACCAATTAAATTATATGACAAGCCAATTAAAAGACCCAGCTAATGTCAGAGACATTAAAATGTAAAAAACACAGAAAACTTAGAGTCTTAAAAATCAAAGAAATAAGGAGATTCATCCTTTTCCCAAGAGTAAGATTTAAAGATTACAATTTTAACTAATGAAATTCTAATTATAGTTACTTCTTTCTCAGTCACAAATGCTAAAATGCTTGAAAGGATGAAGTTAGCACCAAGAGATAAGGAAAAAAAGGACTCTAGAAGGTGCTAAGAAAACACTTGCAACTGTTACAATTTCTTTCAGAGAAGCTATGGCCAAATCATTCAAAAGTACAGCTCAAGAGCCATTTAAAACACAAGCCAGTCTGTTACTCTGCCTGGAGAAAATATTGATGTGTCTTACTCTTACACCATGTTTGTTCAATATAGAAACTGAATTTAATAGTAATTATGTTCTATCTATTTGATATAGACCATTATTCTAGTAGTGAATTTTTAAACAGCTTTATATAATTCAAAATAAGAGTCTTTAAAAACATACCTGTCAACAATCGAGCTCATTTTACTACAGCTTACGGTAAACAACATAACATATTACGTTTTCTTCTTGTGGTAGACATTTGTACTTCTCCTTAAGTGAAAAGAAAAATAAATGGTCATTAGTTTTCTAAAAAGCTTACTTTTACAAGGTTTTCTTGAGACACGCCACATGTTATCATAGAGACTTCAAAATGTTTTGTTTGTACCAAAAGCTGGAACATTATTTTCAAGCATATATCTTTAGCTGAGGTACATTTAGGGGCTTTTTTTCTCCTTCTAAAAAAGGACTACAGCAAAAAAATTCAGTTTCTTAATTCACTTTCAACTATAAAATAATCAAAAGGGACATTCTTAATAAATACATTTGACTATGTAACTGTAGTAATACTGTCTATTCAGCAATAAAATATATGTCGAAAGCCTATTTTCTGTTAAATAGTATGGCGGGCTTTGGGAACATGAGAATGAAAGACAATCCCTGTAGGCACAAATTTGTAAATGAGCAGGGAGATAGACAGCTAAATCATTATTAAAGGTATAACGAGGATACATACTATGTAATGGCATCACTGGGGAAAGAAACAAGTATACCATGGGAATTTGAGAGGATAGTCAAAGGAAACATTCTTGATGACAATGAGTTTGTGGAGTAAAGATTCTTGTTACTATAAATATGGTCCAGAGACCAGAAACATCGCCATCCTCTGAGTGCTTGTTAAAAGGTGAAATCTTGGGCCCTCCCTATCCTAGTCCTACTGAATCAGAATCTACATTTTCACAAGGTTCCCATGTGATAATAACGTATAACATTTGAGAAGCATAGACTAGAGGACAGAAACAGGTAAATAATTGAAAAGATTCTAAGCTACAGCAATTTGCAAAGGTACAAGACTTAATGAGATAACAGAACACCAGCTTTGAGAAACTAAGAGGCTTAGCATTTTCCTTATAGAAAATCTAGGCATGTTACAATTTAAAGTTTTAATTACTAGTGCATAAAATGAGAACAAAAAATAGTAGAGCAGCAAAGGCAAGTCAAATAGACAAGAGCCTTCTTACTAATATCAAGGGTCACATACCTACATTGAAGGAATTAAAACTTACTGCTTTAAAATTGATTGCAAGACTAAAATATGTCTTTCTATATTCTACACACTGAGTATCCCTAAAACAAAAATCCAAAATCCGAAATGCTCCAAAATCTGAAACTTTTTGAGCACCAACATGACTTTCAAAGGAACATGCTCACTAGAACATTCTGGATTTCAGATTTTTGGATTAGGGATGCTCAGTTGGTAAGTATACTGCAAATATTCCAAAATCCAAAATACTTCTGTGGTCCCAAGGGTTTCAGATTAAGAGATAATCACCCAGTATATAGTCTTTCTAAAAGCATAATAAAAATTTTATCTACACAAGATGCTATGCCCTATAGTTATGAGTATAGAATAACCACCTTAATTCTAATAAAGATCCTAACAAACAGTTTTGAGGCATAACAAATTCTAAAAAATTCTATCACTGTTTTCGAATCTACCTACATGAGAGGAAGAGAGACTAACCCTTGGTAATGATGCTGCATTGACTACGTGGTTATAGCTGCAGAAGTGGAACTGCGAAGGGTTAAAAAATCTTAAAAGAAAATGAGAGAGTCAAAGGTAAAAACAAAAAGGACTAACACCACAATAAAACACTGTGATTTTAAGTGTCAGGGTAATATCGGCAGATGGAACACAGAATTAGAGAAATTTAGAGTTAGAAGAAAATTTAAAGATCACCTAAATACATTCCTCTGGTCCAAAAGACATACTTACCATAATGGTACCAACAGAGGTTGGTTCTATCACTAGAACAAAAAGAACAGTATAAAAGTGACAGAGCAAATATGGGTGAGTTCAAAACTAAGAGTTTCATTTGAAGTTAACAGGCCAGATCTGAGCCCCCTTATAAGGAGGCACCCAGCAAACCATAAGCATGTTTAATTACCAAAAGGTAGAAAACAAGACAAACTACAAAAACAAAAAACAAAAAAAAAAGCACAACTCCAAGAATTAGAGATCATACTATAGGAAGGGCCTTGCTGACTATAAGAATGAATCCAAAATAGTATAGAAGATACAGACTGATGCTTTATTAGGCTGCTTTACTATTGTTAACAATATTCATCCAAAAAATAATTGTTGTCCAGCTAACAGAACAGCACAAGCCTGCATCTCTAACAGTCTAGCTCAAGGTCTTTTCTCTACTTTTCCAGCCAATTGATAAACATGTTTTATTTAAGAGAAAGACAGAGGAAGTAAAATAGGCCCAAATGAGTACCCTAGAGCAAATGCTGGAAGATATCCCCGAACTTCTTTGAATGGTGTCAAATCAGCTTTAACAAAACATAACGGCAATGGTGGAACAGCCAAAACATTTTCTTTGGGGACGACCCTAGGTCCCAAGCTTTCAATCCAAAAACAGTAGCTGGAATCACATTTGCCCATGTTATGGATTCTAAGAAGGACACAGATGCACACCATGTCCCTACACAAGCTGAAGAGGAATTTCAAGTATATAATCTAATATGGAATAAATGTTATTATTAAAAGTATTTTTGTAAGTTTGACATTTTTAGCCAGAACAACATACAATAGTATGTCTTTGAAAGGATCAGGGGCAGTTACAGTAAAAGCTCACCAATTATAAAAGATCAAATTACAGCTAGGGATCAAATGCTCCTATACTTAAGCAACTTGAGCTCAAAGTCATTCAGTGATATGACTTCCCATGAGCACACATCCCATTACTATTTTATGACAACAGGGGGCAATGATGGCATGAGTCTTTTACAAACATCATTTCAAAAACTAGCTTTAAAAAATACTCATCATTCATAGCAACACAGATGAGCTGGAGCACATGTTGCATGAAATTAAGTCAGGCACAGAAAGATAAATTCCACACTCATATCTGGAAGCTAATAGAATAGAGAGTAGAATTTTGGTTATGGAGGGGAGAATAGGGAGAGGTTGGTTAATGGATACAAAATTACATCTTCATAGAAAGAATAAATTCTAGTGTTCTATAGCACTGCAGGGTGGACATAGTTAACAATAATTTATTGTATATTTCCAAAAAGCTTGAAGAGTGGATTTTTAATGTTCCCAATACAGAGAAATGATCAATGTTTGAGGTGATGGACATACTAATTACCCTGATTCGATCATTATACATTACATGCATGTGTTGGGAAACATCACTCTGTATCCTATAAATACATACAACTATTATTTTTTAACTAAAATAAAGGGGAAAAATACTCATCAGATGGAGAGATTAGTAGCTAAGAGACTTTATAAACAATTCAAATTTCATCAAACAGATATGTTTTTAATTCAGCATGCAACATTATACATAATTATGGAAAATCTCAGTATCTGACAGTACATCTTTGGAAAATAACCCTTACAAATAAAAACATTCTGTACTAAAAATAAACTGTGTACACGTTTCAAATGACATGGTATTACTTGTCTTCTGAATTCCATCTGCTACCACCTCAGATGGCTTTCCACGCCTACATCACTAATTCTTCCCTCTATAACTGGATTATTTCTGACCAATATATTAACACATCTTAGTGTCTCATCTAAAAAGCAAACCAACCAAAAAAAAAAAACCTCTCCTGACCCACCAACCCTTCAGCTACTGCCCTACTTTTCTGCTCCCTTTCCCAGGAAAGCTGCTTGTCTGAGTTATGTGCAGTTGGTAGAATTGCTGTTTTAATGTCATTATGTCCATTCTCCTTATTTTAAAATTTAGTGTTTATTTTCACCAAGGTACAAATGTATGAAGTTTAAAGAATCCAAACAGTTTTATAAGACTTACTAAAAAATCAGAAGTCCTCTGTCCTCTGATCCCCATTTCCCACTTTCAACCACTTTTATTTTTTTCACTGTTTTAGTATTTAACTCCCGATCTCTAATATCTTTTGTCACTTCTTGATTCTTTTAGTTTTAGGTGGGGTGTCTCAACAGTCCCAATTTATTCAAGTTATCCCAATGTAATTGTTAAAAGTGTCCCCTTTTGCTCTTAGAAATATCTTGTTTTCTAGCTAGTGAATTCCACTAAGAAAAATAAGAATCTAGATCTGACTCCCTAACCCTTACCTTACATGCATGAACACTTCCACAATTTCCCAATATCATAATTTTGGATGGGAAGCTATATTCAGATTTAACATTGTTATTACTTTGTAAATGCGATTCACAACTGAGCCACACAGTACACCACAATTATGTTCCCTTTCTGAGCAGTTTTCCCTTAAATTACTATTTTATTTATTCACCTAGTTCTGCGTATACTTATTACCAACTCAGCTACAAACTCTTCCTTGTCTAAATCTAGCCTTTATAACTTGAAATACAAAAGACATTCTACCAATTTCACCTTTTCACAGCTACTTCTCTTGAAATCTTCTCACTTGTTTGTTTCCACTGGGACTGGATGCTATCCACTACGCCCGGTGACCAGCTGTCATCTTGTGATCACTATTCACCATCATCCTGGTATTAGTAAGTCCCTGGATGGTGGTGAATAGTGGTGAATTCCCTTTAACTAAGCTGCATTCCATGTCACTTGTATCCTATGCTTTATCTTTTTTAGTTTACTTCTTTATTTTTGTTAAGTTCTTCCTCTAATAACTGCCTAAGAAAGAGGACAGGGCAGGTAAATCCTTTAAGATCTCACAAGTCTGAAACTGTCACCAGGCTACTCTTAATCAACAGTTCAGCTGGGCGCTGAATTACTGGGTTGGAGATCATTTTCCCCTCAGAATTACGAAAGCTCCATTGTCTTCCAGTTTCCAGTGGTGTCAAGAAGTCCAAAGCCATTCTGATTACTGATTCTTTATATGTGACCTAATCTCTCTCTTACTCTGAAAGCTCCTCCGGTGTTCCAAAATTTAACAGTAATGTGTCCCATTTTGGGTTTATTTTTATAACTGTATTGGTCACTCAACAGGCTCTTTCTAACTGGAAACTCACATCCCCTAATTCTGGAGAATTTTCTTGAATTCTCTGGTTTCCCCCTCTATTTATTCTTTCTTTCTGGAACTCCTATTATTTGAACGCTAGAGATCCTAGACTGTTGCTCTAATTTTTTTCTCTCCCATTTCCATCTGTTTCTTTTTCAATATATCAGTTTTATTTTTCAATCCTTTCACTGAGTTGTTTATGTCCAATTTCATTTCTTATTGTTTCTGTTTCATGGATATAACATCTGCTCTTACCTTTCTGAAAGGTCTGTGTTTGTATTAGTTTTTACCTGCCTACCTGGTCTCCAGGTTAGTATTCTCCCAACTTAGTATTTTCTCTTTTGGTTTGGTTTTGGTCTCTCAAATAAGAGGTTCTCAACAGATGTCTAGTGATCCCTGGAGACTCTGTGTGATAGGGGGCTAGCAGACTTGACTTTATTGCAGGAATATCAGGTTGAAATATTTCTTTGGGGAATTCTCAATGTCAGTATCTTCAGATCTTCTCTCTTAGGCTAGCTAAAATTCACAGAAAAAAATCTCAACTCTTGCCTGAATAGCATAAAAACCTGGGTTCTTAATACCCCTCAATGTTACCTCCATTCTCAGCTATGCTTGTTGCTTTATTTTATCCTTGCTAGAGAATAAATCTCAGACTTCCGCTAAGAAAGGGAAGGAGCAGTTGCCTTGGTTCCAAAGTTAGGAAAAGGATCTATGGAGTATAACCACCTCTTAAATGGATTTGCCATGAATCATCCAGTCTTACCATCACTCCGATTTACAAAAGAGTGCTTTTAATTCATGAGAATTTTAGAGGGTCTACAGTGTCAAGAAGTTTGATTCTCAGCTTTCCCACAGGAGCCTCAGGATTACAGGATTACAAGAAAGTTATTGTACTTTCTTTTGCTTTTCAGGTTCCCAAATTTTGTTACTATTGTTTCCTCTCCCATTCTCCTAGTCTTTGTGAAAATTTTGCCTTTTGTAAAAATCATTTTACTTTAGCTTTACTGAGGTTTCAAGAAGAAATGAAATTTAATTGCATTCTATTTGCCATCTATAATTAGAAGTCCCTCATTCTCTTTCTTCATCACTCTAAATTCATTCCTACCACTCCATTGAAATTACTCACTCTTACTATAGGAGTTATCAGAAACCTTCATGTTGCCAAATATAACGGCTGCTTTACTCTCTATTTTGACCTCTTAGTAATATGTGATATAGATGACCACTTCTGCATTTATTGAATACTTTCCTTGCTTGGTTTCTGTGACAGAAAAGTTTCCTGATTTTCCACTCATCTTACTGGGTGCTCCTTCTCTGATTAATACTGGCATGTGCCAAGGCTGAATGCTTCTCAATCTGTGCATACTTCCTAGAAAATATCATCCAGACACATGACTCTCAAATCCATACCCCTAGACCAGACCTTGAAATGCAGAGTAATATATCCAACTGCCTTTCTGACACTGCTACAGATTTTACAGGTATCCAAAATATCATATAGTCAAAACATAAATACAACTTTCTTCTGTAAATTTGCTTCTCTCCCAGATTTCCTTTCCAACCTGATCTCCACATACTCTCCCCACAATTTACTATATTCCAATCACATCTGGTCTGTTCCTCAGGCATTCCGTCATTATTCTTGTCCCCACCACCTATAAAGCTCTTCTCTCAGATCTTCACACGGCTGACACCTCTTCCCATTCAGATCTCAACCAAAATGCCCCATTTTCAATAAGGCCTTCTCTGACTACCTAATGGAAGCAGTTGCTAGTCTCTATCACATTATCCATTTTAAATCTCTGCATAATACCACAAATTTCTCATTTATTTGATTAGTTGTCTTGCTCTAGAATGCAATCCTCATAAGAGCAGGGACAGCTTCTGTCTTGTTCATTGTATTCTTAGTATCTAAAATATCTCAACACAAGTGGTATTCGATGTTTTGTGATAAATTAATATAAAAGGAAAATTTTTAAATAAAAGTTTCCTCAAGTCAGTCTGTCAAAATAGTTCACAGATTCTTTTATATGTTTTTCAGGAAAAATATTCTATGTTGCATTCTAAGATGCACCTTTCTTTACCTTTTGTACTTTTTGGATCTTTTGCACTGATTCTTCAGAAAACTGTAAGTTCAGGGTATTCTTCTATATGACCATCCATTAGTCTCAGAATTCTGTTTAAACAAGAAAAAAAAATATTAGATTTATTCAACTTATAAAAAAGTTTATCATGAACAAAGGTTTTAAATTAATTTTTAAACATAATCAAATTTAGAACTCTGTCACAAAAATATAACAAATTTTAAGTTCTACAAATTGTTTCTAAAAGAAAACAAAATAACTTAAAATCACAAATAAACCAACACAAACTATTTTAATTCTAGTATCGAAATTAAAATACAAAAGTATGAAAACAATAACTATAAAATATATTAATGAATATACAATATAAAAAATAATTTGTGACATGAATAATAAAGTGGGGGGCTAAAAGAGTAGAATTTTTATATATGCAACTACAGTTATTATCAGCTTAAATAAACTGTAATAACATAATATGTTTTATAAATAAGCTTGTGGTAATCACAAACAATACTTAGAGAATTTACAAAAGAAAATGAGAAATGAATTAAAGCATAACATACATATAAATCAATGTAACATAAAGAAAAACAGCAAGACAGGAGAAGAGGAGCAAAAGAGCTACAAGACAGAAAACAAACCATTCTCTATCAGTAACTACTTTAAATGTAAATAGGTTAAACTTCACAATCAAAAAACATAGAGGGACTAAATAGATAAAACAAAACAAGATTCAACTATATGTTGTCTATAAGAGACTAACTTCAGATTCAAGAATATACATAGGCTGAAGGTGAAAGAACGGAAAAAGATATTCCATGCAAATAGTAACCAAAAGAGAGCATGAGTGGCCATACTTTAACAGACTAAATAGACTTTAAGTCAAATACTGTCACAAGGGACAAAGAAGGACATTATATTATACAATAATAAAAGGGTCAATTCACTAGGAGGAACAGCAATTAGAAATATATGTATATGTACCTAACATCAGAGCAAACATCAACAGAAGTGAAGGGTGAAATGGAAACAATAGTAGCAGCACAATACCCCACTTTCAATACAGGAAAGATCATCAGACAGAAAATCAGTAAGGAAAGAGCAGACTTGAACAACACTACAGTTCAGTCACCTGCCAGTATCTGAGGGGGACTGCTTCCAGAATACCCCTCAAGTATCAAAATCCACAGATACTCAAATCCTTTATATAAAATGGCATATATTTGCATATAACCTAAACACCCCTTCCTATATACTTTAAATCATCTCTAGATTACTTATAATGACTAATACAACGTAAATGCTATGTGAACAGTTGATACACTGCATTAGTTTTTTTTTTGTATTATTTGTCATTGTCCCCACCCACTCCAAATATTTTCATCCACAGTTGGTTGAACTGCAGAAATGGAAGCCGTGGATAAAAGGGGCCAACTGTATAAACCAAATGGACCTAACAGACATACAGAACACTTGCGAACATTATCTAGGACAAATCACATAATAGATCACAAAACAAATTTTAACAAATTTAAAAACACTGAAATCATACCAAGTATCTTCTTTGACCACAATAAAATGAAAACAGAAAATATCAGAAGGAAAACTGGAGAATTCACAAAGAGATGAAAACTAACCAACATACTTTTGAAAACCAAAGAATCAAGGAAGAATTCAAAAGGAAAATCAGAAAATATTTTGAGACAAACAAAAATGAAGACAAAACACACCAACATTTATGGGATGCAGCAAAAGTAGTCTAAGAGGGAATTTTATAAAAGTAGATGCCTACATTAAAAATGAAGAACGATCTCAAACAACTGAACTTTACTTCTCAAGGAACTAGAAAAAGAAGAACAAACTAGTCCACAGTTAGCAGAAGGAAGGAAATAATAAAAGACTAGAACATAAATTAAAAAATTGTAAATAGAAAAAAACACAACTAAGCATTGTCTTTCTTGAAAAGATCAACAAAACTGACAAACCTTTAGCTACACTAAGAAAAAAAGAGAGAAGACTCAAATAAAATCAGAAATGAAAGGGGAGACATTACAACTGATGCTACAGAAAAAAATAAGAGATTAGCATAATGATTAATATATACCAACGAACTGGATAACCCAGAAGAAATGGATAAATTCCTAGAAATATATAACCTACCAAGACTAGATACAAAGAAATAAAAAATTTGAACAACCCTACAACTTGTAAGTATAGTGGATCAGTAATCAAAAATCTACCAACAAAGAAAAGCTCAGGACCCTAATACATCACTTCACTGAAGAATTCTACCAAACATTTAAAGAAGAATTTAACACCAATCCTTCTCGAATGCTTTCAAAGAACTGAAAAGTAAACACTTTAAAACTCATCCCAAGAGGCCAGCATCATGCTGATACTAAAGCCAAAGACAGCACAAGAAAAAACTAACGGCCAATATTCCCGATGAATATTGATAAAAAATCCTCAACAAAATACTAGCAAACCAAATTGAACAGCACATGAAAAGTATCATACAACATGACAAAGTAGAATTTATCCCTAGGATTAAAGCATGATTCAAAATACAAAATCAATGTGATATGCCACATTAACACACAAAGGACAAAAATCACATGATTATCTCGATGGATGCAAAAAAGTATTCGACAAAATTCAATACCTTTTCCTGATAAAAACACTCAACAAATTAGGAATAGAAGGATTTACAAACTAGGAATAGAAGAAATTTCCCTTTCTTAAAAAACAAAAATTGGTAAGATATATCAATAGCTTGAAAATATTTAAGCCCCTTGGCCCAGTCATTTCACTTTGAGAAATAGAAAATAATCAGAGATGTATCTAAACTTTTATATTCATTTAAAACTAGGAAACCTAGAATTATTTAAAAATAGTAAAGCTAGAAAGAATTTAAATGTTCAGTGGCATCAAAATATATCAAATACAGACTCAAATATACCAAAAGTATCAACTAGGTTGTTTCTGAGTAATTATTAATAGTTCATGGATAATGTTTTCTATTTTTTATTTTTTATTTCAGAATATTATGGGGGGACAAATGTTTTGGTCACATGGATTGCTTTTGTACTGCTTGAGACACAGTTGTAAGTGTGCCCATCACCCAGAGAGTGTACACTGTACCCATTAGGTATGACTTTACCCAAACCCTCCTCTTTCTTCCCACCTGATTTCCTTTGAATTTTACTTCCTGCTGTGCACATGAATGCTGTTTGGTTAATTCCAATTTAACAGTGAGTATGTGTGGTGTTTGTTTTTCCATTCTTGCAACACTTCACTTAGCAGAATAGTTTCCAGTTCCAGCTAGATTGTTACAAAAGATATTAGATCACTTTTTTATGGCTGAGTAGTACTCCATGGCATATACACCACATTTTATTAATCCATTCATGAACTGATGGATATTTGGGTTGATTCTACATCTTTGTGACTGTGAACTGTGCTGCATTAAACATTTGAGTACAAATGTCTTTTTGATAAAATGACTTTTTTTCCTTTGGGTAAATACCAAGTAGTGGGATGCTGGATCAAATGGTAGGTCTGCTTTTAGTTCTTTCAAGAATCTCCATACTATTTTCCAAAAAGGTTGTACTAGTTTGCAGTCAGTGTATAGTGTTCCTTTCTCTCCACATCCATGCCAGCATATATTGTTTGGGCTTATTGATAAAAGCCATTATCACTGGAGTTAAGTGATATCTCACTGTGGTTTTATTTGTGTTTCTCTGATGATTAGTGACTTTGAATATTTTTCGTGTTTATTGGCCATTAGTCTATCTTCTTTTGAAAAGCTTCTGTTCATGTCTTTTGCCCACTTTTGAATATGGTTGTGTTATCTTTTTTCTTGCTGATTTGCCCAAGTTCTTTGTAGATTCTGGTTATTACCTTTTTATTGGATGTATAGCATGCAAATATTTTCTCCCATTCTGTAGGTTGTCTACTGACTCTGTAGACTGTTTGCTTGGCTTTGCAGAAGGGTTTTAATTTAATCAAGTACCATTTGTTAATTTTTCTTGTTGTGACTGCCATTAGGGTCTTCATTAATTCTTTGCCTAGGCTGATACCTAGAAGTTTTTCCAACATTTTCTTCTAGAATTCTTATGGTTTCATGTCTTAGGTTTAAGTCTGTTATCCATATTGAATTAATTTTAGTGAGTGGTGAGAGATATGGACCCTGTTTCAATCTTCTACACATGGTGATCCAATTTTCCAACACCATTTATTGAATAGGGATTCTTTTCCCCAGTGTATATTGTCGTCTGCTTTGTCAAAGATCAGATAGCAACATACGGATGGTTTTATATCTGGGTTCTCTGTTGTGTTCCATTGGTCTATGTCTCTATTTTTGTTACAGTACCATGGTGTTTTAGTTACAATAGCCATGCAGTATAGTTTAAAATATAGTAAAGTGATGCCTCCAGATTTGTTCCTTTTGCTTTGGCTATTCAGGCTCTTTTCTGGTTCCAAATGGACCATAGAATTATTTTTCCTAGATCTGCGAAAAATCACATTGGTATTTTGATGAGAACTGCACTGAATCTGTAAATCACTTTGGGTAGTATAGACATGTTAACAACATTGATTCTGTCAATCAATGAGCATGATGTTTTTTCCACTTATTTAACATCATCTGCAATTTCCTTCCTCCGTGATTCGTAGTTCTATTTGTAGAGATCTTTCACCTCCTTGGTTAAATATATTTTTAGGTATTTTATGTTCTTTGTAGCTATTGGGAAAAGTATAGAGTCTTGAATTCTCAGCTTGACTGCTGCTGATGTATAAAAATGCTACTGATCTGTGATTTTGTAACCTGACACTGCTGAATTTACCAATTCTAAGAGCCTCTTGGCGGAATCTTTGGGGTTTTCTAGATATATGGTCATATCATCAGCAAAGAGTGATAGTTTGTCCTCCTCTTTCTCCATTTGGATACCCCTGATTTCCTTCTCTTGTCTGACTGCTCTGGCTAGGACTTCCAGCACTATGTTGAATAGAAGTGGTAACAGTAGGCATCACCTTGTTCCAATTCTAAGTGGGAATGCTTTCAACTTTTCCCCATTCAGTATGACATTGACTGTGGGTTTGTCATATATGGCTTTTATAATTTTGAGATATGTTTCATCTATATCTATTTTGTTAAGCATTTTTATCATAAAATGGTGAATTTTGTCGAAGGCTTTTTCTGCGTCTGAGATGATCATATGATCTTTGCTTTTGCTTCTGTTTATGTGGTGAATCGCATTTATGGATTTATGTATGTTGAATCACCTTGCATCCCAGGGATGAAGTCAGTTTGGTTGTGGACTGTTTTTTGTTTGTTTTTGATGTGCTGCTAAATTCAGTTTGCTACAATTTTATTGAGAATTTTTGTATCCATATTCATTATGGATACTGGTCTATAGTTTTTTTGTTGTTGTTGTGTCCTTTCCTGGCTTTGGTATCAAGGTGATACTGGCTTCATAGAACAAGTTGGGGAGGATTCCTTCCTTCTTGAAGTTATGAAATAATTTCTGCAGTATGGGTCTCAATTCTTCTTTATAGGTCTGATAAAATTCAGCTGTGAAACCATCTGGTCCAGAACTTTTTTGGAAGATTTTTTTATTGCTGCTCTAATTTCCTGGCTCACTATTGGTCAGTTCAGGATTTCTATTTCTCCCTGATTGAGCCTTGGGAGGTTGTGTGTTTCCAGGAGTTTGTGCATTTTCTATAGAAATTTTTATAGTATTCATAAATGATATTTTGCATTTCTGTGATATCAATTGTAATATCTCCCTTTTCATTTCTGATTGAGCTTATTCGAGTCCTTACTTTTCTGCTTCTGGTTAATCTAGTGAGAGGTCTACTGATTTTTTTTTTATCTTTTCAAAGAACCAACTTTTTGTTTCATTAATCTTCTGTATTATTTTTTTGGTTTGATTTCATTTAGTTCTGTTCTGACCTTATTTCTTTCCTTCTGCTGGGTTTGAGTTTGGTTTGCTCTTCCTTTTCTAGTTCCCAGAGATGATTCATTAGATTGATGATTTGTGATCTGTCTTTTTGATGTGGGCATTTAAGTCTATGAATTTCACCCTAAGGACTGCTTTTCCTGTATTTCATAGATTTTGATAAATTGTGTCCCCTTTGTCATTTAGTTCAAAAAATCTTTTGATTTCCATCTTAATTTCCTCCTTGATCCAATAATCTTTTGGCAGTAGGCTGTTTAATTTCTATGACTTTGTGTAGAATTGTGTGTTTCTGTTGGAATTGATTTCTAATTTTATTCCACTGTGGTCTGAGAAGATACATGGTATAATTACTATTTTTTTTTAATTTGTTGAGACATGTTTTGTAGCATAAGATGTGATCAATCTTAGAGAATGTTCCATGTGCTGAGAAGAATGTATATTCAGTAGTTTTGGAGTAGAATGTTCTGTAAATTTCTGTTAGGCCCATTTGCTGTAGAGTCCCATTTAAGTCCAGTGTTTTTTGTTTATTTTCTGCTTGGAGGGTCTGTCCAGTTCAGTAATTGGGGTGCTGAAGTCCCCAGCTATTATGATGCTGTTGTTTATTACTTGGTTTAGATCTAGTAGGGTATGCTTTGTGAACCTAGGCACACCTCAGTTAGATGCATAAATATTCAGTGTTATTATATTTTCTTTTGAATTGCTCCCTTTACCATTATATAATGACCATGATTTTCTTTACTGTTATTGATTTGAAGTCTATTTTATCTAATATGAGAATGGCTACACCTGCTTTCTTTTGACTTCCATTTGCATGGAATATTTTTTTCCATCTCTTCACCTTGAGTCTGAATGAGTCCTTGTGGGTTAGATTTGTTTCCTGGAGACAGCAGATACTTGGGGTTGTATTTTTTTATTCAGACTGCCTATGTCTCTTGAGTGGGGAAATCAAGCCATTCACATTGAGAAAATTGATAAGTTATATGCATTTATGTTCATTCTATTTCCCAGAACCTTATTGCTCCGTTTTACCTCATAAGCTATCATTTTATATGGGCTCTGAGCTTTAGTTTTTGGGTGATTTTACACTGGTGGGTGTCTGTTGTACTGACTGATGTATAATGCAGATCGAGTACTTCCTGCAGGTCGATTACTTCCTCTAGGTCTGGTCTGGTCTTGACAAATTTCCTCAGTGTTTGCTTGTCTGAAAAAGTCTTTACTTCTCCCTCATATAAGCAACTTAGTTTTGCAGGATACAAAATTCTAGGCTGACCATTATTCCATTTAAGAAGACTGAGGATAGGGCCCCAATCCCTTCTGGCCTGTAAGGTCTCAGCTGAGAAGTCTGCAGTTAGTCTGATGGGTGTTAACTGCTGTTTTTGCCTTATAGTTTGAGGAGGTCCTCCTTCACATTTTCTACTGTTGAACACTTTCTAAAATTTCTCCCATGAACACGTATTACTTTTACAGTTAGAAAATTTAATTGTTGTCTCTTTTCTCCTTCTTTTACTTGTTCAATAATAGAGTCCTAGCTATACATAAGGATGCTACTAAAATACATGTTTCTATTTCAGAGAAGAAAAACATGAGTAACAAAGACTATTTTCCTATGTACTATTAACTTAGTGGAAAAAACCTTAATTTCATCTACTTAATAATAATATTCAAGTTAAGCTCAGTGCTTTAAACTTAGTTTAAAGCACTGAAACTGCAATAAATTTTTTTCTAACCTGATAACCTACTGACCCACTGACCTACTTTAGAATTTAGGTTTGTTAAATCTGATATCACAGATATTCCGGGGACTGATGGATCTATTAACATTAATTAAAAGTAGTGCTGAAATTTAATTGATTGGTATAATACAAAAACCCAAGCAACAATCCTTAACAATGTTTGTCACCTTTTATGAAAAATTCTAACTTGCTTCTGCAGATTACTAAGTTTGTATTATAACTGAAAAGATAATTATTTCTAAAAGAACAAGCATTTTAATTTGCAAAGGGCCAAATACTTTTAAATTGTTTAATGTATGAAGAAAAAATGATATTAAACAGTAATTCTCAATATATTTGATACTGAATGGGAACATTAGCCTACCTCTATAACTGATGCAAAATATTAGCAAAATGAAAGATATCCTTGATTTTATAGCAGTTCCTAAGACCAACTTAAATTGAAAATTGACCTTTAAGAACAAGAATTATATCCCAAACTAAAGTTTTATGAACCAGACAGGATTCTGGCTCAAAACAAATATCAACTGACACTAGATCTCTAGCCTGTCAAATATCAACATGAAACATATTTATGAAACCTCATTAAATAAACAAAAACTAAATAAATACAGCTCTCTTAGTAGGACACAAGACTGTTCCAATGATTCAACTTCAAATAAAGTCTGATCTTCCTATTGATATAATGGACTAATCTTGCCCACAGAATATACGAGCACTTTATCCCTTTTTCAGAGATGAGATTGAGGCCTGAGCCTGTCCCCAGCCTCAAATAAGCCTCACATAAAACCAGAAGGTGCAGGGAGAGCTCAAGCCGCAGAATGAATCACACACTGAACTAGGTACCATAACCCTGAACCTATACCACTCTACACCCGCCTCTATGTTAATACCAGTAGGTAGAAAGAGGGAGCCCTGTGGGGGCAGAATAACAGCCTCCCAAGAATATCTACCCCCTAATCCTTAGAACCTGTGAATATGTCATAATACCTCACATGGTAAAAAAGAAAAGGATTCTGCAGGTGTGATTAAGATTAAGGATCTTGAAATGGGCAGATTATCCTGGATTATCCAGGTGGGTCCAAAGTAATCACATGAGTTCTTAAAAACAAAGGACCTTTCCTGGATGTGGTCAGAGTGACCAGACAGAAGGGTAAAAAAAAAAAGATGCAAAGTTGCTGGCTTTGAAGGTGAAAGAAGCTGGCATCAGGCCAAGAAATGCAGGCAGCTTCTAGAAGCTTGAAAACACAAGAAACAGATTCTCCCCTGAAGCTTCCAGTGAGGAAGACAGCCCTTGATTTTAGCCCAGTGAGATGCCCTGTTGGACTTCTGAGCTACAAACTAAAACAATAAATTTGTATTGCTTGAATCTATTCAATTTGTGGTAATTTATATGGCAGCAACAGAAAATTCATATACGATCTGACTGCTCTTGACAAATATGCCTCTCACAAACCTCCCCCCTCAACATTTACAATAATATGCCTAAGGAGACCATCAACACCAATCAATTCATCATGCCCTACATTCCTTTAATATTGGTCACCAGAAGCCCAACACTCCCAGGTCATCCTCCCTCCCTGTACTCTCACCTGGATATACTCTCTCTCTCCCCACACTGACCCCTTTTCCCTTCCTTCCCCAATTTCCACAATTCTTTCACCGTGTCTTCTGGAACTCGTGGTATAAATCATCACCAAAATATCCTATTTCCTCATTATTGCTGCACTCTCTTTTTACCTTTATTGCATCAACTGAAATGTCACTCTCTCCTAGAATTCTGTTCTAGCTCCAGACCTTTCACATAACGGCTATTTTCTCTTCCACATCTCAGATGACCAGGCCCTGGAGGTGGGGTAGGCTGCCTTGTTCCTCATTGCCAAGTCTGAATTATTCTCCCTTCTCTGCTCCCCCAAACCCCCGGCTTTGAATCTCATGCCACCAGACTATTATCACAGCTATTACATGTTGTAGTCATTCACAACCCCCCCAGGGACAAGCTCCCTCACTCTACGAGGGGCGCTACCTTCTCCAACACCTCTTTTGCCACAGTTTTGGATTTCAGTATACACAAAGTGATGCCTTCAATATACTGGCCTGTCAGTTCCTTGATCTCCTCTGCAACAATTTTGTGCTCCCCGATACCTCCCACTCATTGCCCTAGTGTTACTCTAGAACTCACCATTACCAGCAATCATACGCTCCTCCATATTCTCAATTTTAAACACCTTACCTTTCCCTTTCTCTTACCCACAAGCTGGGATAGCATGTGATCTACTCGATGCACAAAGACAAAAACATTAGCTTTAAAAAAAAAAAAAAACTGGCAATATAGCGTTAATTTATTTATGTTTGGCCTTTAAAGGGGAGGAGAAAAACCTGTCTCAGCTTCTTAATCCTTGCTGGGCCCTCAGTTTCTCATCCCAGTAAAGGCACAAAGGGGCAAAGCACGTTTATGTAAACTGATTAGGAAAATGAAATATAGTGATAGTCTATAATTGGTTAGGTAGGTTATTTACCATCCTCTATCAGAAATATTTCATTCTTTTCCATGCTTGTATAAACTCCAGCCTTCCATTTTGCCATTGAGTCTTTTGTACATTTGTCAGACAGATAAGCCACTTCGGGAGCCATTCC